>KV001303.1:0-14547 GCA_001598015.1 Dorcoceras hygrometricum | reverse complement strand
GAGTGAACAGCCAAGGGCTGGTAGAGTCTAGGAGTTCTCGCAGCTGCTGGTTGCGGGATCGGGTCTGTACATGTTGTATAGATCAAATCTTCTAGTGGAACCTTCCGAGGAGGAAGAAGGGGAGACGTAGGACATTGAAGTCCGAACTTCCATAAACAAATCGATTGAGTATTGTATTCTATTATTCATTCAGCACTTGCATATCTATTTAGCACGCATAACAGATATCACACTAGCACATAGCAAACAGATTTCATATGCTGATTTTACAGAAATCTGTTTGCGCAAAGTTGTTTTAAAATATTAGGATTCAGTTCTGGTGTTTTCTGCATGATTTTAATTCATACCAGATCTGTCTCCGGTGCTCTGTTTTTAGTGTTCAAGAACCAGAGGTATTGCACCTCATCATCCCTCCTTTAATTAGCAGCGCGCAAAATTTCTTAATGTTTGACAACATCGCCTGCTAAGTTTTGAAAACCGGGACCAACAAGTGGTATCAGAGCAGGTTGTTCTTGAACGAGCACTCATTTTAAAATGCATGTGCTATATTTTAAAATGTTTCAAATGATTTTGAGAAGCTTATATTATGAAAGCCAGATGAAAATGATTTGTTTTAATATAGAACTGGTTTTCTCTTGATGAACTGTCACGGAATGCACGAGTTCCGTGCGGATGCCAAGATTCTATTTTAGTTGTGCTGTAAGTTCACCTGGAGTGAGGCACTCGGTGACAAGAACATGGGACGAAATAAGAGAATGAAAATCTGAGCTTTTATCTGTCACATTTTCTTTCTGGTTCTTCATATATGAGTAACTCAAAAGCACATTTGTTTATTTGAAACAATGTTTAAAGTGCTCTGATATTTTTCAAAATCTCTACGGAATTTCAGCTGGTGCTTCGATGTTTTTTTAAAATGATTTGAGCTTATGTTATAAAAGACAGGGAGAGTGGCGTCTTTGTCTTTATTAATTTGAGCTATCTGTGTATGCATCAGTCTCAGTTTTGTTTCATTTTTTTTAAAAAATCATAGCATACTGTTGCATACGGTTCTTCCCAAAATCTGTTTTGATTTCAAAAATCTAAATATTCCTGCTGTCACGTTGTTTTTGTTGTGACAATGTAGGGAGAGTTTTGATTTAAAATTCGGGAAGACCAGCTTTCGATCTCTTTTTGATTCCGACAAAAAGGGAGAGAATTGTTGCATCTGTTATTTAAAGTTTTGTGTAAATCAAAAAGGGAGAGATTGATGGATCTGTGACAACAGATCCAGATTGAATTTTGAATTACACAAAACTTATTATTATGTTTATAACAAATCTACTTAGTGTACAGATGCTAGGTATCAAAGAAAAATGTCTAGAAGCAGAATCTGTCCAGTCGATGGTTTACAAGATAAAGTTCACATCTGATTTGGCTTATCATTAAAACGGCAGCTGGATTAGCAATGGAGACGTCCAAAGTTGAGTCAGTTGTTTGTAATCAGGAGGAGGCCAATTTAGACCAGCAGCTGTGATATTCGCTAAAGGCTGGAGAAAGGTTCGAAGAAGAAGATGAACAGTAGAAGTCTGGATCCAGTTGTGAAGAACAAAAACCAGACGTCGATGTGAAGAGAAATCTGGAATCAGCAGTATCAGCAGTTGTGAAGAGAAGCGCAAGAGCTGGATCAGCGATGATGAAGTCAGCAGTGACGTCAGCAATCAGCAGAGAGCTACAGTGCAACCAGCAGTTGGTACTTGAAGTTAGAGATAGCAAAACGATGTCGTTTGGATAAGTTGATACGACAGCGTTTTGCCTTCGCGCTAAGATTCATCAGATGCTCTTTGCGTTAATAACCACCAGTCGCAAGGTACCAATCTCAAGGTACCAGTCGCAGAGAATACCAATCGCAAGATGATGAACCAGTCGCAAGCTACAATGCACCAAACCGCAGGCTACAGTGTTTTGCATATCCAGTCGCAGGAAATCCAGACGTAGGAAAAGCATACATAGTGAATATTTGCAAACCAGTCGACAAAGAATCCAGACGCAAAGAATCCAACGCAAAGAAACAAAGGAAATAACCAGTCGCAGGAGTCGAAGACACAACCAGTAGCGAAGCAGTTTATGAATTATTATGAAGATTTACTAAAGCTGGATGTCAACTGCGGAGCTTATTTCAAATGTTGAAGACGACAAAAAGGCCTGCAAAAGAAAGGACACAAAGGACAACTTCCTGTCGGTACTTTACAGAGCAGATTTCAAACGGGAAGAATTTGTGTCCAACGGATTTAATTTGAACAGAGGCTTATATACGAGAAGAACGCCATTGAAGAAGTGGCTGACCAGAGAGTTGTTGTTGCACAGAAAAGATTAATCAAAAGAAGACAACAATCAAAGGGAAGAAAAATCAGAAGCGAAGCTGTCAACTATCATTCGTAGAGGAGCTTATTGCAGTTGAAAGCTGAGCTAAAATCAGCTTTGTAGAAGCAATTTTCCCTAGTGTGTGAGGAATAGAGAAACAGAGAGTTGAGCGCTTCATTGTAAAAATCTCACACACAGAGATTCATTCACATTCATTGTATAGTGAATGAATCTCAAAACCCAAATGCAAATCAGTTCCCGTCCAAGCACGATGACGTTAAACTCTGTGTCTGTAGCATTTCTCACATAGGCGTAAAACAAGTGATTGAGTGAACAGCCAAGGGCTGGTAGAGTCTAGGAGTTCTCGCAGCTGCTGGTTGCGGGATCGGGTCTGTACACGTTGTATAGATCAAATCTTCTAGTGGAACCTTCCGAGGAGAAAGAAGGGGAGACGTAGGACATTGAAGTCCGAACTTCCATAAACAAATCGATTGAGTATTGTATTCTATTATTCATTCAGCATATTTATTTAGCACGCATAACAGATATCACACTAGCACATAGCAAACAGATTTCATATGCTGATTTTACAGAAATCTGTTTGCGCAAAGTTGTTTTAAAATATTAGGATTCAGTTCTGGTGTTTTCTGCATGATTTTAATTCATACCAGATCTGTCTCTGGTGCTCTATTTTAGTGTGCAAGAACCCAAGGTATTGCACCTCCTCCTTTCATTAGCAGCGCAAAATGTTTAAAATCTTTCAAAGCAGCGTTGCTAAGTGTTTCAAACCGGTCCTAATAAGTGGTATCAGAGCAGGTTGTTCTTGAACGAGCACTCATTTTAAAACGCATGTGCTATATTTTAAAATGTTTCAAATGATTTTGAGAAGCTTATATTATGAAAGCCAGATGAAAATGATTTGTTTTAATATAGAACTGGTTTTCTCTTGATGAACTGTCACGGAATGCGCGAGTTCCGTGCGGATGCCAAGATTCTATTTTAGTTGTGCTGTAAGTTCACCTGGATTGAGGCACTCGGTGACAAGAACATGGGACGAAATAAGAGAATGAAAATCTGAGCTTTTATCTGTCACATTTTCTTTCTGGTTCTTCATATGTGAGTAACTCATTAGCACATTTGTTTATTTGAAACAATGTTTAAAGTGCTCTGATATTTTTAAATACTCCTGCGGAATTTCAGCTGGTGCTTCGATGTTTTTTTAAAATGATTTGAGCTTATGTTATAAAAGACAGGGAGAGTGGCGTCTTTGTCTTTATTAATTTGAGCTATCTGTGTATGCATCAGTCTCAGTTTTGTTTCATTTTTTTAAAAAAATCATAGCATACTGTTGCATACGGTTCTTCCCAAAATCTGTTTTGATTTCAAAAATCTAAATATTCCTGCTGTCACGTTGTTTTTGTTGTGACAATGTAGGGAGATTTTTGATTTAAAATTCGGGAAGACCAGCTTTCGATCTCTTTTTGATTCCGACAAAAAGGGAGAGAATTGTTGCATCTGTTATTTAAAGTTTTGTGTAAATCAAAAAGGGAGAGATTGATGGATCTGTGACAACAGATCCAGATTGAATTTTGAATTACACAAAACTTATTATTGTGTTTCTAACAAATCTACTTAGTGTACAGATGCTAGGTATCAAATAAAAATGTCTAGAAGCGGAATCTGTCCAGTCGATGGTTTACAAGATAAAGTTCACATCTGATTTGGCTTATCATTAAAACGTCAGCTGGATTAGCAATGGAGACGTCCAAAGTTAAGTCAATTGTTTGTAATCAGGCGGAGGCCAATTTAGACCAGCAGCTGTGATATTCGCTAAAGGCTGGAGAAAGGTTTGAAGAAGAAGATGAACAGTAGAAGTCTGGATCCAGTTGTGAAGAACAAAACCAGACGTCGATGTGAAGAGAAATCTGGAATCAGCAGTATCAGCAGTTGTGAATAGAAGCGCAAGAGCTGGATCAGCGATGATGAAGTCAGCAGTGACGTCAGCAATCAGCAGAGAGATACAGTGCAACCAGCAGTTGGTACTTGAAGTTAGCGATAGCAAAACGATGTCGTTTGGATAAGTTGATACGACAGCGTTTTGCCTTCGCGCTAAGATTCATCAGATGCTCTTTGCGTTAATAACCACCAGTCGCAAGATACCAGTCGCAAGGTACCAATCTCAAGGTACCAGTCGCAGAGTATACCAATCGCAAGATGATGAACCAATCGTAGGCTACAATGCACCCAGCCGCAGGCTACAGTGTTTTGCATATCCAGTCGCAGGAAATCCAGACGCAGGAAAAGCAGACATAGTGAATATTTGCAAACCAGTCGACAAAGAATCCAGACGCAAAGAATCCAACGCAAAGAAACAAAGGAAATAACCAGTCGCAGGAGTCGAAGACACAACCAGTAGCGAAGCAGTTTACGAATTATTATGAAGATTTACTAAAGCTGGATGTCAACTGCGGAGCTTATTTCAAATGTTGAGGACGACAAAAAGGCCTGCAAAAGAAAGGACACAAAGGACAACTTCCTGTCGGTACTTTACAGAGCAGATTTCAAACGGGAAGAATTTGTGTCCAACGGATTTAATTTGAACAGAGGCTTATATACGAGAAGAACGCCATTGAAGAAGTGGCTGACCAGAGAGTTGTTGTTGCACAGAAAAGATTAATCAAAAGAAGACAACAATCAAAGGGAAGAAAAATCAGAAGCGAAGCTGTCAACTATCATTCGTAGAGGAGCTTATTGCAGTTGACAGCTGAGCTAAAATCAGCTTTTGTAGAAGCAATTTTCCCTAGTGTGTGAGGAATAGAGAAACAGAGAGTTGAGCGCTTCATTGTAAAAATCTCACACACAGAGATTCATTCACATTCATTGTATAGTGAATGAATCTCAAAACTCAAATGCAAATCAGTTCCCGTCCAAGAACGATGACATTAAACTCTGTGTCTGTAGCCTTTCTCACATAGGCGTAAAACAAGTGATTGAGTGAACAGCCGAGGGCTGGTAGAGTCTAGGAGTTCTCGCAGCTGCTGGTTGCGGGATCGGGTCTGTACACGTTGTATAGATCAAATCTTCTAGTGGAACCTTCCGAGGAGGAAGAAGGGGAGACGTAGGACATTGAAGTCCAAACTTCCATAAACAAATCGATTGAGTATTGTATTCTGTTATTCATTCAGCACTTGCATATTTATTTAGCACGCATAACAGATATCACACTAGCACATAGCAAACAGATTTCATATGCTGATTTTACAGAAATCTGTTTGCGCAAAGTTGTTTTAAAATATTATTCAGTTCTGGTGTTTTCTGCATGATTTTAATTCATACCAGATCTGTCTCCGGTGCTCTGTTTTTAGTGTTCAAGAACCAGAGGTATTGCACCTCATCATCCCTCCTTTAATTAGCAGCGCGCAAAATTTCTTAATGTTTGACAACAGCGCCTGCTAAGTTTTGAAAACCGGGACCAATAACTGTTGAGGAGTTCGAGGACGAACTCGTATTTTATAGGGGGAGAAATGTAATGCCCGAAATTATTACATCGAGATTTAGCAATTTGAAATTCCGACGATAGATTTTGATGAAGTTTGATTTATGAGCTCGGATTTCTTCTAGAAGTGTTGTGTGTTTGAGAATTTTGGCATTGTGAATTTCGTTAAGTGGTTGGAACCAGACGAAGCGAATTTGATGAAATGGGTCAGCAGCAGGTTACTGTAGCGAAGTCAACACGGTGAATAAGATTGATTCGAATTATAGTGACTTTGGTTACAGATACCAGAAACTAAACTCGGTGAATCTCTTTGGAAATCTTGTGACGTGATTTAAGAAGTGGAAACTGAAGTATCTCAGAATAGTGAAGAAGCGAAGGTATAATTTGACAGTAAGAGTCAGGGATTAGATTACTCAAGAATGAAGTTTCTTGAGTTATCCCGATGAAATCACATACTTGTTGATTAGTGTTCTTGATTTAGAACTTGAGTTGTATGTGTCGATCCATCACAGGTAGTGGATCTTTTATATTTGCATGAGATTGCATAATACGAAGAGCTTAGGAATTGATTCTAACGCCCAGGACTGAGATGACCTGATTTTCGAAGCCTGAGTTGGTTTCGATAGATGAATATTCATGTCAAGATCGGATACGAATCTTGATAGCATTGATGTGTAATGGAATCAATTCTGAAACGAAGAGTCGAGACAGAGTCATTTCATTTTAGCATTTGTTTTGCTTTGATATGCAATTATTTCTGTTATCACATATACCTGTTGATTATACTGAGATGATTCTCACCGGAGTGTTCCGGCTGTTGTTTTGTTTTGTATGTGTGCATGACAACAGGAGGCAGGAACTAGTGGGAATAAACAAGGGTAGCGAGAGATCACTATCTGGGAGAAGGGCAATAAACATGAAGACTAGGCATCAGCGGATAGTCTAGGATTTTGAATAGCTAATCTTGGTCTTGGATAGAATCTGGTTTTATATGTACGAATTAAACTTGTATCATTAAGTATATGCTTTAATGATCTTGTACAGTTCAACGTTGCTTATAAATAAATAATCCTTGGATACAGGTTGGGTTCATTAATCCTTGTTGTGTATAAAAAAAAAAAAATTTATGAACCAAATTTTATCTAATGAACTTGTTTAGATTAAGTAATCGCCCATGAGATGAGATTAGACTAATTGTGGGAAGAGAGTCTCACACTATCACAGACATTTGAGGAAATCAAAGCCGAAAACAAAGGTCTGAAAAATAGTTCAGTTGAATCAAGCGATGCTTAGCTTGAGGATACTGACAGTTTAAAGACTGAGTTGAGTAAGCTGATGATTGAGAATGATCTCTTGAGAAATATGTCTTGTGAGCTCAAATCTGAAAACGAAAGCTTAAATGAAGTGATGAGCTCATGGACCAAATCTTCCGTTTCCTTGAGCAAGCTGCATGAGACTCAAAAGCCACTGAACGACAAATCTGGCTTGGGTTTCAACATTGAAGAAAGAAGCTCTGATGGAACAAGTACTCAATCAGATCTGGCATATGACAAGTTCAAAATGATGAATTTTGTCAAAGCCAGTGTGATACACAATGCTTATGAGTCGGTGAAGTATGATGACCAGACATCTGGGCAACTGAACCAAAAAGCAAAGATGGTACCGGATATATCAAACCTGAGAACTCCAAGCCGAGCTGACTAAAGAACAGACTTGAGAAAGATAAGGCGAAAGCTGGTTCTAAGTCGTCTGTTCCCAACCAGTCCAGGCGTGGTTCTAAGAAGGTCAAATCTGTGTGGATAAAGGTTAGGACTCACAGTACTGGGAAGACTGTTAAAGTAATTCAAGTATGGGTCCCGAAAGGGGTAATCCGATCTGGACCCAGTAAAATGGGTACCAAAATTGTTTTCGTGATTGCAGGGTAACAGGTACAAAGGTGGAGAAGAATCTATCATCTGGTACCTGGATAGTGGCTGTTCATGACATATGACTGGAAATCCAAAGTTGTCAGGCCTCGTGCACAAATCAGAGCAAAACCACATAAAACACAACGCGGAAGCAATAAAATAGTGGCAAATTTTTTGTTTTAGGCCTGACGGTTTAAAAAATATAATTTAAAATACAACCCCAGTTTACAAACACTCGGTATAAGAGTACAGCATTTAAACAATTACAAATACCAGTACTACAACGGATAACACAATCCCACAAGCACAGGGCATTCCCCGGCTAACAGTACTAGTACATATATGCTATACGCTAACCGGGACACTCTATCCACCTCCTGGGGCACCTCCAGCTGGGTCAAAGCCACGAACAGCAGAGAAACCTAGGAAACCTGAAAACACATACGAGCAACAATACACAAGCCCTAGAGGGACATCGGGGTCAAACCCCAGTACGGAGAACAGCATAAACAGCATAAGGAAAGCAACAGATAAATATGCAAATGCTATGCAAGGGATCAAGGCTACAACCGAAAGCAGGGAGCCAAAGGATCGCAACAACAGCAAGATCTGATCAAAGGAAAGAAGACAGTGGCCACGGGGTATACTGAGCACATGGGAGCTACCCACTCATCTCCAGTACATCGTACCATATGCTAAACAAACAGCTCCACCTGCTGTTGCCCACTCATGATATGTGGGAGCTACCCACTCCGCTCATAGCGGCTAACAAACTAGCAGGGAGTAGAGGGACATGGGAGTTACCCGCTCGACCTCTGAGGTATACGGGAACTACCCGCTCGTCCTCAAACACAGCATCCTGGTACTCTCCAATCAACAGAACAAGCATAGCTAGCAAAACATAGCTCAATAGGATAATGCGTGTATGCAAATGCAACAGCTGATATCATAACAAGGCACAAACGATAACAGCACAGAGCATACACAGCAAAGCACATAATCCATTCTCAATCCTAAGTTGTAACAAGCTCACATCCGTACCTCGATTCTCTGTGTAACAATTACTACAGCAGATTTCCACAATGACGTCCCGAGCACACAAATCTACCACCTACTCAACGGTAACACACAATTCCTCAGGGACCGAAGCACATAAAACAGCAGCTGGGAGTTACGAACTCCACCAGCGCTACCCTACCTCTCTAACCTAACAGAAAGCTCTAAACAAGCTTAAAGGTAGGATCTATACTTACCCCAACAAGCTAGGAGCGAAATCCGACGCTTATGCTAACAGACTACACAAGAGATATGTCTTCGGACACCTCACCAGCTTCAAGAAAACGTTCAAAAACAATATCCAAACGAAGCTTCTCAGCAAGAGGAGTCCAACGCTACCACTCTTACTTCAATCGGAGTTGTCTACCATCGGCAATCGAAGAAGATAAGGTTCGGTGAACAGTAGCTAGGGTATCGCGACAGAATTTGCTATCGGGAAATATTCTAAGTGTCGGGAACAATAATAGAGAACAATGACAAGCTCCCTATTAAATCTCAATGCTGACAGAAACTGGGAACAGCTCCACCGACAACTTAAGCTATCACAACTGATATTCCCGCTCGCAAATAGATCTTACAACAAATCTCACTCTACGCCAAAACGCGATCACTTAACCCAAACGACGTCGTAGAGAATTACTATCGCAACCGGACACGTCACCCGCTACTCATTGCTGAACAACTAACCAACATCTGATAGCAACGCTACAACAGATCTCTCACACAGCTGACGCTAACGCAACTCACAGCTGAGTCTTCTTCGCTAATCCAAAATGCTGTAGTTCCAAATAATCCCAACGACGACGTAGAAGCACCCGCTACCAAAACACGCTAGCACACTCGCTACTTCTCAACGACACTGATCTCGCTACGACTGCTGAATACAACCACTCAGCGACAACTGCTAACGTCACTACTGCTGAACGCCAACATTCAGCGATGACCCGTGCTAACTACTGAACAGATTCCGCGCCAAACTTTAACTCTCCAGAACTATTCTAAGGACTAAAACAAAACCCGATAGCTTCTCCAAACATAACAACTCAAAGCTGATCTCAATAAAATCCGATTAATTAACTCAATTAATCTCATCAGCTTTCGGGTCTCACATCTCTCCCCCACTAAAACAGGATTTCGTCCTCGAAATCAATCAACTCCAAAACAAGAATTCAAGATAACCGGGGAAAAGAACTTAAGCAAACATCTACCGAGAGATAACAAGGAACCAACATCTGGAATCTAGGAAACGCTCACTCAAACAGATGCGGCCACTCACGCTGCATCTTCTCTTCCAGTTCCCACGTAGCTTCCTCTCTACCATGTTTGCTCCACTGAACCATCACCAAAGGAATGGTTTTGTTCCTCAGCTGTTTCTCTTTTCTATCCAATATCTGCAAGGGATACTCAATATAGCTCAAAGTCCGATCTAACTCTACCTCGTCAGTTCACAACACATGCGAGGGATCTGGCTCGTACTTCCTCAGCATCGAAACATGAAAAACATCATGTAAGGAAGACAAATCTGGTGGCAACAACAGCCGATAAGCTAAAGGACCAATCCTCTCTAAGATCTCATAAGGACCAACATAACGAGAAGCTAACTTTACCTTGAAACCAAATCTCATAACACTACGGAAAGGAGAAACCTTAAGGAAAACTAGATCACCAACCTCAAACTCTAAAGGCCTACGCCTCTTATTCGCATAACTAGCTTGGCGATCTTGTGCAGCTTTCATTCTCTGGCGAATCAAGTCCACCTGATCTCTCATCTGCTGCACAAATTCTAGAGAAGACAGCTGCTTCTCCCCCACTTCTTCCCAACATATCGGCGACCTGCACTTTTTGCCATACAAAGCTTCAAACGGTGCCATTCCAATCGTGACCTGATAGCTGTTAGTGTAGGAAAACTCAACCAAAGACAACGAGTCTTGCCAGCTACCACTGAAGTCCATCACAACAACTCTCAACATATCCTCTAAAATCTGGATAGTCCTCTCAGATTGGCCATCTGTTTGGGGGTGATAAGCTGTACTCATAGTCAATCTAGTTCCCAAAGCTGTTTGCAAACTCTTCCAAAACCTGGAAGTAAATCGAGGATCACGATCTGAAACAATTGAAACTGGCACACCATGCAAACACACCACAAAATCTATGTACAGCTTCGCCATCTTCTTCAAATAATAGGTCATATTGTAGGGAATGAAGTGAGCAGACTTCGACAATCTGTCTATCACAACCCAAACCGCATCAGAACCTCTGTTGGAACGAGGCAAATGCGTCACAAAATCCATCGCTATGTGCCTCAATTCCATTGGGGCACCTCTAAGCTTTGCAACAAACCACCAGGTCTCATCCTCTCTGCCTTGACTTGTTGACAATTCAGACATCTAGCCACAAAATCAGCAACATCACTCTTCAAACCTGTCCACCAGTAATGCTGCTTCAAGGCATGATACATCTTCCTTGCACCAGGATGGACACTGTATCTACTGCAGTGCGCTTCACGCAAGATCTCTTCTTTCAAATCAATCAGATTTGGCACAACAAGCCCGCCACGAAACCTCAAACAACCATCAGAAGAGACAGTATAGTCTTCCAACTGTCCAGCTCTCACCTTCAGCTTCAACTCATGGATGGATAGATCAGTCCTCTGAGCTGCTCTAATGCTAGAAACAATCTGTGGCTCAACTTGGAAAGAAGACACCACAAAAAAATCCTCAGCGGGGTAAAACCTCCAATCAGTAGTGCTAAGATGCTCATGGACCTTCGAAATATGCATCGAAGCCAGCATCGCCACCTGAGCCTTTCTGCTCAATGCATCAGTAACTACTATTCATTTTCCCAGGCTGGTATTTGATCTCACAATCAAAATCCTTTAGCAGCTCCATCCATCTACGCTGTCTCATGTTCAAATCTGACTGAGAAAACAGATATTGAAGACTCTTGTGGGCGGAGTACACTACAAACTGCTCACCATATAGGTAGTGGCGCCAAATCTTCAAAGCAAAAACCACTGTTGCTAACTCCAAATCATGAACTGGGTAACGAGTCTCATGCGGCTTCAACTGCCGAGAGGCATAAGCAATGACTCGACCATTCTGCATCAACACACAACCCAATCCATTCAAGGAAGCATCTGTACAAACTACAAAACCACCTGAACCACACGGCAGAGCTAACACAGGCGCAGTAGTTAGCTTCTTTTTGAGCAATAGAAAACTATCCTCGCATTGCTCAGTCCAAACAAAACTCTTGTCCTTCTGAGTCAACTGCGTCATTGGCTTAGCTATACTAGAAAATCCTTTGATAAAACGACGATAATAGCCAGCCAGACCCAAGAAACTACGAATCTCCGCAACACTCTTGGGACGCTCCCAGTTAAGAACAGCCTCAACCTTACTGGGATCCACAGAAATACCATCAACATAAATCACATGACCCAGAAACACAACTCGGTCCAACCAAAACTCGCACTTGGAGAACTTAGCATACAGCAGTGGGTCTCGAAGCTTCTGAAGAACTAGCATCAAATGCTCTTTGTGCTGCATCGGAGTCTTAGAGTACACCAAAATGTCATCGATAAACACAAACACAAACTGATCGATGAACTCTCTAAAGACTCTATTCATCAAGTCCATGAAAACTGCGGGAGCATTCGTCAAACCAAAAGGCATAACTAGAAACTCGTAATGCCCATACCTCGTACGAAATGCAGTTTTCTCTACGTCCTGCTCACGAATATGCAACTGATGATACCCAGAACGCAGATCGATCTTAGAAAACATGGCAGACCCTTGCAACTGGTCAAAAAGATCATCGATCCTAGGCAATGGATACTTGTTCTTCACTGTCGCCTTGTTCAACTGTCTAAAATCGATGCACATCATCATCGACCCGTCCTTCTTCTTGACAAACAAGATAGGCGCTCCCCACGGGGACATGCTAGGCCTAATGCATCCCTTCTCCAGCAAATCACTAAGCTGCTCCTTAAGCTCCCTCAACTCAGCAGGCGCTAAACGATACGGAGGACGCAAAATCGGAGCTGTACCAGGAACCAACTCAATGCTGAAGTCTATCTCCCGCCTCGGAGAAAAACCAGGAATCTCCTCCAGAAACACATCCAGGAAATGTCGAACCACAGGGACTCTACTAAGCTCTACGCTCGAAGAAGAAGACACATCTAAGGCATAGATCATAAAACAAGTATTCTCAAGCGAAAACAGGCTAAACATCTCCATCGCAGAGACTAAAGGAATCTTCAACTGGGAATCTTGGCCGTAGAAATTCCATTTCTCGCCCGACTGGGGTCTAAATCGCACAACCCCATGGAAAAAATCCACGGTGGCCCTATAGCTAGACAACACGTCCATTCCCACTATACAGTCGAAATCCCACATCACTAGCCTGATCAGGTTGGCTAACAACACACTCTCACCAAACCTAAGAACACCATTCAACAGAATCTCCTGGGAGAACAGGCTCGTGCCGGCATGAGTCGCAACAGATACAACATCACACAAGGTAGTGGTATGCAAACCATGCTCAACAACAAATGCATCAGAAACAAAATAATGCGACGCTCCTGTATAAAACAACACACGCCCAGGAACATCAAAGAGAAAGCAAGTACATTAGATAATCCCTCCGCCCGGCGTGCTCTCCACCTGCTCTCTAGTCATGGCGTTCACTTGGGCAAAGTGAGGTCCAGAAAACTGAGGGTGGGAAGTCTGTCCAAACCGCGAAGGACCAGGCTGCTGAAATGGCCTAAACTGAGGCTCCCCCAACCTCTGCTACTGAACAAGATAATCCCTCCGCCCGGCGTGCTCTCCACCTGCTCTCTAGTCATGGCGTTCACTTGGGCAAAGTGAGGTCCAGAAAACTGAGGGTGGGAAGTCTGTCCAAACCGCGAAGGACCAGGCTGCTGAAATGGCCTAAACTGAGGCTCCCCCAACCTCTGCTACTGAACAAGATAAGCAGAACGACCTCTAGACGATCCACCTTGACCCTGCGGTGGAACTGTGGTATGCTGCGATCCAGTAAAAGGACACACTCTAGCAAAGTGTTCGTACTGACCACAGACAATGCAAGAACCCTGCACACCTACACACTGCGCTGTAGGGTGCTTTCCACCACACTGGACACAATACTCCACCTTGGTACCACTGCTGCTGGAACTACCAGAACCAGAAGAACTAGAACCAAACTTCTTCTTAAACTGCTTACCACGAGGCCAAAACCTCTGATGTCCAAACTGTTGGGCTACTTGTTGCTGCTGCTGGGGTGGCTGAGACGATTGCACTGACTAGGAAGGTTGCGCTCCTTGAACCCCTGGACGACTACTCTACGCCACCTGCGGCCTACCACGACACCGACGGTTCCTCAAACCTTCCTCGATGTCGATCGTGTTGGGGATTGGTCCGGATCCGCACCCCGGCAGGCAGCGGAACGACAAAAATTTACCGGGATGCGATCAATACGAATGATCAAAACAAATCTACGTATCAACATACATAGGGGGTTTAGCAAGTCACCTGTCTTGCACTTGTGCCTGGCTCCAACCGGTGTTTCAAGAACCCGGCGCTTCTCGGTTGTTGCGGTAGATTCGTCAATCCGGTCCACGACCAGATTCGGGACTCCTTCGTCAGACTGCACTAGAAGTCCTGACGAGATCAGCACGATCGGATTCTCCACGTCCGAACTGGCCGGAACAAATTTCCGGCGAAGTTGCGGCGGCGGCGGCGGCGGCGC
>KV001302.1:146772-163193 GCA_001598015.1 Dorcoceras hygrometricum | reverse complement strand
TAAAAGTCAACAGGGGTCAAAATGCAATTTCCCCAAAGTTTGGGCTAGTTTGACTATCCTTGAAACTTGGAGGGGCTAAACTGCAATTTTGGACTAGGTGGTCTGAAAAATTGTTTTCGCATCATAATACCCAGTTTTGTAAACTGTGTAGGTCGGTCCTATCTGATCGTCGATCGGGATTATGATGAAGCCACGGTGATAGACTTGAACCGAATGTTCATATGGACCTGGGCCCGGCCCAGGCCCATTGGGCTGGTCCAAGCCCATCACATGTCTATATATATATATGTGTGCTAGGCTAGGGTTACATACGCAACAATTCTACACTCCAAACCCTAGAGCACTAGCCGCCCTCTCCC
Source organism: Dorcoceras hygrometricum (assembly GCA_001598015.1). Lineage (NCBI taxonomy): Eukaryota > Viridiplantae > Streptophyta > Magnoliopsida > Lamiales > Gesneriaceae > Dorcoceras > Dorcoceras hygrometricum. The sequence goes on along the minus strand of KV001302.1, from coordinate 162,834 downwards.
TCCATTCTCCCTCACGGCCGCCGCCCACCTTGCGCCGCCGCCCGTCGGCCGCTGCCCGCCGCCGTCCGTTGTCGTCGTGGTTGGACTTGTTCCGACCACCTCGACGAGGAGATTCCGTCTGTGATAAATTCGTCACATTTTCTAGTGCAGACTGACGAAGGAGTCGAGTTTTCAGTCGTGGACCGGATTCGGAGAACGACGACCTCCTACCGTTGAAGTGCCAATTTCCTCGTGAAATCGGTCGGAGCCAGGCGACTAGACGCCAGCAAGGTACCAATCTAAAACACCCTATGGATGTTTTATTGCTATTATCATTATGTATTGACCGTTCCCGGTGCAAAAATTTTAAATCTTCCGCTGCGCCCCGAGAGCAAGATCCGGATCCACCGCTGCGCCAACAGAAACATCATTGAGACTCTACATGATAGGTGCCTCACTTTTACCCATTTACGGATCCTCACGTTTTACCCATTTACCGCTCGATTGGGGGTCATCAGATGGCGAGGTTGGGTGAGGTCCCGATGCATGTAGGATTCAATGATTTGTTGTCAAGGATTCACTGCTCGCCCTTGTGCGTGGATATCCTATTCTATCTGAGAAGATAATAGTGTGACAAATCCCTGGCCAGAGTACTAGATGTGTTTTAGGTACCTAATAACACATGCGATGTCACTATTTGATCTCCAAGATGTATGCATGATTGTTGGATCTCTAGCGACTCTAGATTTACCAATGGTCGTTGGTCTGATCGGGATATTTGAGTTGAAAGGACCGTACTGTATGCCAACCATGACCGACTGGTTCTTGCAGGCACTATCAATATTACCTAGGGGATCATGGGGCGATATTTCCAGACAATTTACCATGATTCGATGGGTAAGTCCGAAAAAGTTTTTTCGGAGTCACAAATGGTTTGAGCCCACGGCTAGTTGTATCCCTGAATCATTGAGGGTCACACAAGTAATGATTTCCCAATTTTCGTATGGATATGGTACTCAAAGTATTGAGTATGGTAGGAGCAAGGTTGGGAGTATGACTTCCTAAAAGTAGCTAAGGGAGTAGGAATTCCATATTTAGCTAATGAGAGTAAACCTGTCATATATAGAATTAGTGGTTCGAAAAATTGATTTTACATCATAATGATCAGTTTTGTAAACTGGAACATTGGTGATATCTGATCATCGATCGGGATTATGATGAGACCGAAATCGAGGGAGTCAAAATGAATTTTCACAGTTTGACTTGAACCGAATGTTCACTGTTTGAGTTGAACCGAATGTTCACAATTTGAGTTGCACCGAATGTTCACTGTTTGAGTTGAACCGAATGTTCACTGTTTTGTTCAAATCAAACTCTATATCTCAATCTATAAATATGGCAATGAGGAGACACTTTGAGGAGAGTGAGAAAGAAAAACACCAAAAGCTATTCAGCAAACTCCTCCCCTCTCCCTTCTTCCCTCGCCGTCGCCGCCCGCCGTCGCCGTCGGAATTTGTTCCGACCATCTCGGGGAGGAGATTCCATCCATGAAATTTTCGTCGCTTTTCTAGTGCAAACCGGCGAAGGAGTTGTGATTCTGGTCATGGACTGGATTAGGCGTCGATCCAGTCGTTCAACCGTTGAAGTGCCAATTCCCTCGTGAAATTGGTTGGAGCCAGGCGTCTAGACGCCATCAAGGTACCTTCTGAACATTCTCTGAATGTTTTGATTATTGTATATGTGTATTGACCGTTCCCGGGCTCCAATTTTTAAATTTTTCCGTTGCGCCTTGGGAGCGGAATCCGGATCCGCCGCTGAGCCATCAAGAACAGCTCCAGCTAGCTGATGCGGTATGCAGCTAGCATATAGCTCACAGTCACTTACACAGTAGTAAAAACAGCATGACTACCCAACACGTGCGTAAGCTAGCTAAACATATCCGGCAATACACCCATATAAACAGCACGGCTACATAGCACGCACGTAACCTAGCTAGCAGCTCAGACGACCATAATACCCTAGCCGATCACAAAAGTACACGCACAATACCGCTATGGCAGCCTAGATATAAACATCTCAGGCATAGTATGCATAACCCATTTCAACACTCGCACTCGAGGTTAGCGTAGTACAACACAATCCTAGCAGGGTTCAGCAGATTACCTCCGCACAACCCACGCATGAAATTGCTACGAGCACAGCCCCCACACAGCTACGATATGCCTCATGCTTAACAACAAAACTGTCACAACAAGCTCAGATTCGTACCTGCTCAACCTTACCAAGCTATCTCACAAAGCAACGACAGAACAGGACACACACCAGCTCCGTGTAGAACAGACTAGCCCGATCACAACAGTACACGCACAATACCGCTATGGCAGCCTAGATATAAACATCTCAGGCATAGTATGCATAACCCATTTCAACACTCGCACTGGAGGTTAGCGTAGTACAACACAATCCTAGCAGGGTTCACAGATTACCTCCGCACAGCCCACGCATGAAAGGGCTACGAGCACAGCCCCCACACAGCTACGATATGCCTCATGCTTAACAACAAAACTGTCACAACAAGCTCAGATTCGTACCTGCTCAACCTTACCAAGCTATCTCACAAAGCAACGACAGAACAGGACACACACCAGCTCCGTGTAGAATAGAGCACGCACGCACCACTGCCGATATTCCAACAGCCACAAGGTTGCTAACAGCTCGGGAGGACCAATAACAAATCCTAAGGCACCCAGCAACCTAAAATATTCAACACAGAAAAAGACTAGCTCAAGCTCAACGAGAAACTAGCTCGGAGCAGAACTTGTAACAGACCACGAGCTAACAAACCCTAGGTTACGACATTCAGCTCGGGTCTACTCTACAACTAACGGAACTAGTCTTAAAAGAAACCAAGAACAAGGAACAACACTTACAGTTCGCAGAATACCAGCCCGGAAGAACAACTCAATGGGGAAAAGCAACGGACGATGCACGCTCTAATACTTCGCGTCTCCTACTCCGGCCATCTCCGGCCATGATACCGGTAGGGAAATGACGGGTTTGGAAAGGTGATTCAAATAGTACCACCCTTGACCAAAACTGGTCAGCCAAACTCATGCAATCGGGAAAACAAAGGTACGAATGAACATTAGACACGAGGGTTCAGGGAGATAGCTTCTCGAACACGCATAAGGAGTTGGGATATTTGGTCTCAAATGACTAAGTTAGGTTAACGGTTGTTGTTTATACTACTAACTCAATATATCACGGCTATAGAAACTTCATTATATCTCGGGACCATTTTTACTGAAAACTGCCGCGTACTACACAGCATGTACACAAAACCAACCCTCGGACCCAACAGCTCACGCTCCACCGACCACGTCCCAGCTGGTACATGCTCATCCAGCTTGCAATTTCGGAGCAGATTGCCCTGCCAAAGCGGATCATGCCTTCACAGCTAATCGTGCTTTCCCAGCAGCTCAGATTTCACATACTCCAGCTCAGCACATACTCACACAAATCACGCGTCATCCAGCAGCTCAGGGTCTCAGCAGCTCACACCATCACTGCTCTCAACAGATCACGCTCCTAGCAGATAACAGCTACCGTGATACTAGATCACGTGTGCACAGCGGCATAGGTTCTCAACAGATTACGCCTGCGGCAGCTTACAGCTACTATAGCAGTAACATATTACAACCCAGAACAGTTTACACAAGGATAACAACTCGTGGAATCTGCTCTCCACTATCAGCTTACATCAATGCAGAACAGATCGCAGTAGCATCGCTGCCTAAAATTCACACTACTCAGTTTACGCCTCAGCTGATATTACTACAGAGCACTATACAACTGTTACGGTCTGATCCCTTAGCTCAGGGCACCCATAACCTCCCTAAGATTTTCTCAGCTTACGCTCAAACAACAACATCCCCAAGCTGTTCGTCTCTATACTGTTGCCCCAAAACAGCTCACGACAGAGGTTCGCTCCAGTACAACGAAGCAGTTCAGCTCAGACCTGCTCTACTCAGATCAGCTCATGTGCCCAGCATGGCTAAATATAGCATAGGACTCCATACCAGATTGCACCCGAGCTGGTCTAGCTCGCGCACTACCCAACACGCCCCTAAGTTGGATTCCTCAAGCTGCTATACCAGCACGTCGCAAACTGCTCAGAAGAGCCAGGCCACTCCTACCTGATCTGAATAATAGAATATATCACAACAATTACGGCAGCCACAGCTTACGACGCTCCAAAGTTGCTCGATAAGCTCTCAGATAACAACGCACCAACTGTAATAGCTTGCAATCCCAGAACAGCTCACGCCTGTTGTTCCCTGCTACATAGTACTCCTAAGCTGCTAACATCTCACGGACTCAGCACAGTCCGTGCATAGCAGCTTGCTCCTAATCTAGTGCACAACGAACATCTTACACTCCCACTCGTCAACTAGCTCGCGTAAACCCTAGGACCAGCTTGCATCTTAGCCGATCTACTTCAGCTACTACTCCTTAAGCTGGTCTATCTAGATTAGTTAACCACTAATCTGAACTAATTAGGTCGTTAATCATCTCGACTAATTACATTCCTCACAAAAACTACGGATCTTTGTAATACTCTTTGGTACAGGTCCTCCCTATAGTCGATTGCGTAAACAAATTACTGTCTTTTTTCTTGATGAACAGCACTAGGACTCCTCATGGTGACGTGCTAGGACGGATGAAGCCTTTGTCTAGTAGATTTGGAATTTGACTCTTTAACCTTTTATCTTTTTAGGCGCAAGTCTGAACGGCGTCTTAGATATAATTCGTACCAGGTACTACATCAATCGCAAACTTCTGCTCTTGATCTGGTGGCAGACCATATATATCTTCTAGGAACATGTCTAGAAATTATTCACCACTTCACATCTAACAACTTAAGTTTCTCATCTTCTACTGCTGATAATACACTAACCAAAAATCCTTATAAACCTTCCTTAGATAGATCTGGGCTTGCAGAGCTGATATCAATGTAGGGATTATATCGAGTCTATCAGCATGGAACAAAATTAGTTTTCCGATGGATGGTTTAACCTCTACGGTTCTTTGCTTAAAATCTATAACTACTCCACACCTTGTTAATTAATCTATTCCAAAAATTAAATCGAACTCAGCATGGTTAATACTATCAATCTGCATACACGAAATTCCACTGCAGCTTAAGCTCTATGTTACGAAATATACTATTTGTTAACAATCTTCCTCCTGATGGTACGTTAACGCAATAACCTATCGCTAATACTCCAGGTTGGATAGGTAATTTCTTAGTAAAAACTTCTGATACAAAAGAATGGGTTGCACCTGAATCTAACAAAGCTATAATAGGCATACTAGCGATAACAATTTTTTTTACCTGTAACTACTGTAGAGTCTGGTTCAGCCTGATCTGCTGTCATCACATAGGCTCTATTGGTGATGTGTTTCTTTGACTACTGACAGTTCATAGATATGTGTCCTGGATTACCACATTTGTAACACACGTTCTGGCCAGCTCGGCACTGACCAGTATGATTCATCTGGAAAATTGGACAAACCGGTTGGTTATCAATCTGAGGACTGCGTTGATCGGTTGGGGTTGTATAGGTCTTTGTCCTTGGGACCTCTGCTGGTTGTTGTTGGGGATCTTAGCTTGCTTTTTGGTCCTTATATTGAAAGAATTGACGTTTAAGTTGACGTTCTTCATCAATCTCCTTCCAATCTTGCTCATCTCGTAGGGCTTTGTTAACTGCTTCCCTGTAGTCTATTGGTTCATCTAGCCTAACATCATGTTTGTATGTTGGCCGCAATACATAGACAAATTGATGGAGCTTCTCCTCCACATCTCTTCCTATCAACGGAACAAAGTAACAACCTCTTTCAGATTTGCGGATATAATCCGCACAGGCATACTCCCCTGCTTCAGTGTTAAAAACTCCCTCTTCAGTTTAGACATCACATCCACCCGGGAAATATTTGTCGTAGAACACCTTCTTGAATTCTTCCCAGGTGATCGTAGCCAAATATACTGTAAGCTTGGCTCCTTTCCACCATATTATGGCATATCCTCTCAGCATATATCTAGCACACCAAGGTCTATCCTGATCTGACAAGTGTAGATAGTCGAATATAACATCCAGCGATTTGATCCAGCTTTCAGCTATCGGTTGATCAGTTTACCTGAAAAATCTTGAGACGTTGACGTCTAAAACATTCCTGAGGGTCCTCATGACTAGCCATTCGCCCTTTTGACTGGCCATTTCCTTTACTCTACTTCTCAACCAAACATTCCAACAGCTGAGCCATGCTAGCTAAAACATGATTACTACTTCCTGATCCACCATCCTCTTTTATACCATCTATTCTTCCTCTTCCTTCCTGACATTATCTACATTCATAGCCCAAATCCATCACAAGACTATTATGATGAATACTATATGCTGGAGCATGAACATAAAACTCATAGGTTAACTGAAGCGGCTGGCGAGAACTATCTCAAACTGAAAGAAGTGTTTATCTCAAGGACCATGCTCTGATACCAAGTGTAACGACCACATGTTTCAATTTACAATTTTTTTATAAACTGAAGGGTACAAATTTGAAATAGTTTCAAAATTTATCTGGTCGAAAGACAAATTAACCAAATAAATTGGGCTAAATTGCAACCCTATATAAACTTCATATCACGACTGGAAAGAAAACAGCTCAGGGCTTATATAATATGCGGAAAATGAATAAAACCTTGCAAAATAATTTTATTTAGTTTACATAGAACTGTATATGAAATAAATGATAAAATTTCGAACTTAAATCTAAGTTGAATAAAATATGTAATCTGTGCTAGCGTGGAAAATGCAGGATCCATGATAAACACCCGTGATTGATCCAGTTGGCACCAACGAGCAACCTCTAAATATGATCACCTGCAGTTAGTAAAACTTGTGATCCTAGAGGCTCAGCAAGCAAATCCGTAAGTAATGAAGATAGGCAACACAGGAATAAATATAAGTTTACTAATAAGGTGTAAACTGAAATGATCGCTAGTAGAACTCGAAAACTGAACAACTCGTAAGTTAAAAAACTATAAACTGGTAAAGAATAAACTGAACATGCTCAAACATTCTTAAAACATTTAAAGGCAAAATTTAAAGGAAGTAAGATTTAACATAAACTTTGCTCAATTCTGTAGTTGTAAACAATCATGTTCTTAGTTCTTATTTTCTGTTGAGTTACGAAGCAGAAGCTCTCCTTAGGTCATCTTGAACAAGCTATCATCTGAAATCAGGAACTAGGGAATAAATCCCAAGATATGTGAGGGGGTATTTAGGTTCGTCAACCCATAATCCATATCCTTACTATGAAGGGGCACACCGGTTTGTCAACCAGCGTCTTCACACTCCCTGTGCTCATCGTGTGTTATCTTTGCCAAAAAATCACTTTAAAATTGAAATTATACTTCCTTTAAAACTTTTTGATATACGACAGGGAAACTTTTGTTATTCCTCCTCGTCACCTTACCATATATCATTAAAACCTTTTCTCTACTGAAACTTTCTTTAAGATGCTTTTCTGTAAAACTCGCTTTAAAATGCTTTTCTTTGATCTGAATAAGATCTCTTACATATATGGTTTGCTATTTTAAACTCATTTAATGTTCGAAAGCCACTCAGAGTGCATCAGAGTTCCATCGAAGAGGAAACTCGAATCAGATCAGGCTATAGGAACGAAGAACAGATATCAGAGCTCTAAGCTGATGAACTATTTCCTGCAATTGGGTATAACTTCAAACAACTTAGAGTTATACCGTCTAATCAAAGTTAATAGAAAGAAGAATTAAACTTGAGATTATAGTATCAGTCTAGAGTGGACCTAAGATGAATCTGCTCAGCACAGAATAGAAAACAGATCGTGAGCATAAACCATCTCAGAATAGAAAATCAGATCTGGGTAGTTTGGTCAACTCAGATTAGCCAAGATAAACACAACTTAAATGAGCAGACTGATTTTGATGGTCAAACAAAGTCAACACATATAGGACAATGAAATCAAATCACGAGTTTGATCAGTTCAGAACAATAATCAGATCGTTGCTTACAAGCTTAGGGGAAATAAACATATCGTTACTTAAACTCGGCTCAAGAAAATAAACAGATCGTGAACTTAAGATCAGCTCAGAGGAAATAAACAGATCGCGATTTAAACTCAGCTCGGGAGAATAAACAGATCACGAACTCAAGATCAGCTCAAGGGAATAAACAGATCATCACTTAAACTGGAACTTTCGTAAATCAAATTATGAACTGAAATCATGGAACGAATCATATTTGTAACGACCCACTTTTTCAAATTGAAAATATAATAATTTGGGGTTCGTTTTGAATGATACTCAAAATTTGCACTTGGTCGAAAGACAACCAACCAAATGTTTCTGGACTAAACTGAGATATTTTAGAAATTTCAGATTTTAAACTTAGCAACACCTCAGAACGTATAAACTGTGTGGAATTCAAACAAACAATTACATAATTATTGCTCTCGGGTTGCAGTGACATCATATGAAATATCTTATATAAGTTCTGTATCAACTGAAAGGAAAATTCAGATCACGACTGGAAAGAAAAGAACTCAAGGCTTTTAGGACATGCGAAAACTGGATTAAACCTTGCAAAATAATTCATTCAGTTTACAGAGGAGTATATATGACATAACTGATACAAATTAGGTATTAACTCAAATTGAACCGAACAAAAGCTATGCAATATGGCTAGCGCAAAAATGCAGGTTCCACGATAAACACCCCCGATCTGATCCAGCTCGCACCAACCAGCAATACCTAAACCTGATCACCTGCACTTAGGAAAACTAGTGAGCCTAGGGGCTCAACAAGAAAATATGGATATAACAAAGGCAGAAAATACATGCATAACAAAAGCTTTTACTGTAACTGAGAGCTCGTAAACTGATAGAGCTCGAAAGATGAACAACTCGTAAGTTGAATACCGAATACTGTAATCTATAAACTGAAAACTACGAAAACTGGGAACTTAGAAAGCATAAGCTATATATGCTTGAAACATACTGAAAACATTTGCTCATCTTTTAAAGGAAGTAAAATAAACATTTCTTTAAGTTGTGGTTATGAACCACCCTGTGTTCTTACTTTCTATTGAATTATGACATAGAAGCTCTCTTTAGGTCAATGTCGCTTGATCAAGATATCATCTGAAATGAGGAACTGGGGAATAAATCCCAACTATGATATGAAGGGGTAAATAGTTTGTCAACCATAAAGCCATGTCCCTTCCAATGTGAAGGGGCACATTGGTGTCAGCCAGCGTCCTCACCCTTCCTCTGCTGACCGTCTGTTATCTTTGCCATAAATCGCTTTAAACTTTGAAATATGCTTCCTTTAAACTTTCTGTAAAACTTTCTTTAAAACTGCTTTCCTCTGACCTGAAACAGATCGCTTTAACATATTGTTTGCTGTTTTAAAACTCTTTTGATGTTCGAAAGCTATTGGGAGTTCATCGGAGTTCAATCGAAGAGCACACTGAAATCAGCTCGGACTACAGAAATGAATAAAGATCAGCAGAGTTCTAAGCTGATGAACTATCTTTTGCAATGGTTATAACTACGAATAGATTGAAGCTATACCTTCGAATCAAATCTAAAGAAACGAAGAGTTAAACTCAAAGTTACTGTGTCGGTCCAGAATGGACATGAGCTGGATCAGCTCGGAGTATGATCAACATGCGAGCGTACTGGTTCAGAACAGAAAACCAGCTCTGGGCTATTTGGTCAAATAAAGTCAACTCAGACTGGAAAATCAGATGGCGAGTAGACTGGAAAATGAGATCGGATCGCAAGTGAGCTGGGCAATGAAATCAGATCGCAAGCGAGCTGGACAATTAATCAGATTGTTACTTAAAAAACAGCTCGGAAAAAATAATCAAATCGCGAACTTAGCTCAATAATATCTATCAGCTTGCGAGATTTCCTTAGTTTGAATTAATCAAAAATATCTAAGGAAAATTTCAGAAACAAAAACACGTAAGCTGCTTGTAATCTACTGAAACAAAAGCACGTAAGCTACTTGTAAGCTGCTTGAAGAAAATCCCAGAAAACTCAGGAAGAAACTTGAACGAACATCGTAGAACCTTTTCTAACAAAAATTTTCTGAATTAAAACTAGCAAACCAATACTTTCTCAAGAAGACATCTTAAACTCAAATGTGTTTGAAAAACTTCAAAGAAAATGTTTCTCAAACTTTAAACTCATACAAACATGCACGCAGAAACAATATATGATTTCAAAAGTGCAACAAAAAATATAGTTTACTTTCCTTAACAACGACGACGATTAGAAGAGTATATCCGGCCTAACAGCGAACATGATCGCCCCTTTGAAAAGCTTTTAAAACTTCGGTCAGTTTTCGTTTTACAGAGAGCACCGATTTCTCAAAAGGTTATCCTCTACATGAAGGTTTCGTGAATGAAGGAGAGAGGTGCTTGTGTAGATATTTATACAAAAATCTAAAAGCCAAATTAAACGAAACACGTTTTGTTAAAGTTCTACCAATAACAGTGCTACTCTGCTTTTATAAATTAAATAAAAATTTAGATCGAACCAATTTGGTTAAAAAAATGAAACGAACCGGGCTTGTCTTGACCGGCCAGACAGCTCCCGCAACCACGTCCTAAACTAAAACAGACCAGCACAGATAAAAGCTAATTGGTAATAAAAATTACAAATAGATCCCTCAAAAATATAACTTTATATTTGTGGGATTATGGATTTCTGAACGTTACATGCTCTAATGTGAAAATTCAGCTTGGACGAAAACTGAATAGCTGAACTGAAGCTGAAGAAGGATACTAAAAAAAGCAATTAAAGCCCTTCAAAAATTTAGATCTATCATTCTGGATTTATGGATTTCCTGGGTGTTATAATATTAGCTTAGAATAGCAGCAGAGTACTGATATCAGCTTGGATAAGTTTGAATTGATTAGCTAAGCTTATCAGATCAGAACCGAGGTACCCTCACTCAAATCTGACCAACCGATCTCCGAAAATCGGAAGAATAAGTTATCGGGTGAACAGTAGTAATGAGGGTTTGAAGATATAAGTATCGGGATACTCACGGGAGAAGATAAGGATAGGGTATGTGTGTCGTAAAAATGACTAAATGTTGGTCAACACTTATATTTACACTCCCGGTTAAAGCTACAGTAAAGTCAAACCAAATCAGACGTTAGTACTGTACCAGCTCAGGCACACATACCAACCTGATCTGGTCTACAGTGCCCAGACCAACTCAGATCTCTCCACTGTTCCAGCTTAGGTACACTAACACTAAAACCAGATCGCATTCTCAAACAGACCAGCACGGAGCACCCATCACATCTCTAAGCTGATTCCAGCTCTCACATACACAAGAAATCCAAAAGTTGTTTCCCTCTAAGCTGGTATCCCCAAAACCAGCTCATGGTAGGAATCCAATCTAGCTCAGTGAAGCAAGACTACTGTCCAGCTCAGGACTCACTTTCCAACCTGCTTACACCAAAAATGGTCCTAGTCTATCCTCAAACACACTAGTAGCCCTCTAAGCTGGTACCAGATTACACTGGACTTAGAACAGTTAACCTCAACCAGCTCAGGCAAAACCTCATACCAACTGGTATCAATACTGATTCATATCAACCCAAATTTCCAAGCTGTATCATCTCCATTGAATAAATCATCAATCAGCTCTAACCACCATGATTCAAACCAAAGATAGTCCACACTAAAACCTGAACAGCTTGCAAAACCATCTTGGCAACGAAACCTGGACCAGCACACCTCTAATCTGGTCCCTCACCAGCAGCTTATCCAGCCGAAGTATCTCTTTGGATTAAACACTAATCTGATCTGGTTAACTCATTAATTAACATATGATAGTTCCAGTTCTCACTGCTTATCATCAAAGAATCTCTTTGGCATGGTTTATACCAAGAGTTATGCTACCTGGTATCATTGCAACGATATACAATTATTCTTGGCACTTTTGTACCTCTTTATGTTATCTTTAAACTCTTTACTGGAGAAACCCATCTCTCGGATATTTTGCAAAGCTCCAGTACTGTGTAGATAACAACATGAGGATGCATATTTGGTTTGTCTGACGATAGCTAAAGAGAATCATAAATAGAAATTCTTCTACGTATTCAGCTCTGGGTTTTGTCATCACAAAAAATGGGGATATTGTTGGGAAAATATTCTAGGTTTGGTGATGGCAAAAATCAAATCGGAGGCTATCAGATTGTATCAGGCAATAGGGAACACAACAAATCAGATCAGACAAAGTAAAGTGAACTTATTCTTCAGAATAGTTCAGAACAGATCACGCTAAGTAAGGACAATAGGGAACGCTTGTGCTATTGACTTTCATGGGAGTTGGGAAGCCAAGCTGCCATTACTAGAGGTCACCTACAACAACATCTTTCAGGCCTCCATCGACATAGCACCCTATGAGGAACTTTATGGGAGGAGGTGCAGATCGCCAATCCATTGGGACGAGGTAGGTGAGAGGGCAGAGTTGGGCCTTAAGATGGTTCAGCAGACAACGGACCTAGTGACAAAGATCAGGGATAGGATGAGGACTGTTCAGAGTCGACAAAAGAGTTATGCTAATCTGAGGAGGAGGGAGTTGGAATTCATAGCCGGAGATCACGTTTTTGTGAAGGTTGCTCCTATGAAGGGTGTGATGAGGTTCGGAAAGAAGGGGAAGCTAGCACCCAGGTTCATAGGACCCATCGAGATCTAGACAGAGTAGGACACTAGCTTACCGCATAGCCCTATCGCGGAGCCTAGAAGCCGTGCACAATGTCTTCCATATCTCCATTCTTAGGAAGTATGTACCAAACCCCTCTCATCTGCTGATTGTCGAACCGCTCCATCTTTCTCCGTAGCTGACCTTTGAGGAGTGAGTTATACGGGTCTTAGGCAGACAGAATAGAAATCTCCGCAGTCGGACCATTCCCATGGTCAAGGTCTAGTGGCTGAATCATTCCGAGGAGGAAGTTACGTGGGAGGTAGAGATTGACATCAAGCAACGCTACCCAGAACTTTTTCGTAAGCTTTTGAATTTCGAGGACGAAATTCTTGTAAGGGGGAGAGTATTGTAAAGCCTAGAAATTTTTCCTGTTAGAAATTTCATGTCTTAGTATTATTAACTCTAATTCTAGTAGTTATAATAATTATGCTATTTTAATTATTTAAATTATTTTATGATGAGTACCTTTTCAGAATTTTAGTACAGGTGCTAAGAGATCGGTATGGAGGCGATAGGAACACCGAAGTAAAGATGGTTTTTGTAAAATTTATTTACAGGCCATCCCCTATGCTTTATAAATTGTATAGCAAGAAAGTTTTCAAATGATCGTTTTTTTAACCAAGTTCTAACCTCATATTTTATCCAAAATTTTCGAAATTTAAATAAGGTAAGGAGATAAAGATTTTGAGTAGCATCCTTACCCATGAGTTTTGATAAATCTAAAACTCCTTTTTCCCTAATTAAGTAGGGTCTGGGCGCACACACACACACACACACACGATATTCTTCACAAAAATTACAGAACCCTAGTTTCTTTCTCCGTTGTTAGCGCCGCCTCTCTCTTTTCCCCTCCCCACCATCTTAGGCCTTCTGTAGAAAAACCGGTGGCGTTCTCGGCGCTCTCCACCGCTTCCAATCTCGTAACACATGTAGTAAGTTCTTCTATACAATGAAAGTACAAAATCTCCTTTGGCTGCACCTCTCATTCATATTACTGCATGTGCGTGTTTGATTTTTAAATTTTTATTTGAGTTTTGAGATTGTGAATTGAGGCTATGCAACGTATTTGTTTCTTTTTAAAACCTTACAAGGCTGCCTAGAGGTTTAACGTGGGAAAGAGGTGAGGGTTTGTTGATTGTTGAGGCTAAGCTGAGCGATGGTGGGTTTAGAACAGGGTCTAAGGGCTGCTGATGTTGAGGAAGAAGGGCCAGGGGTCGGATGTATATTGGGGTTCTGTCCTATTGAGTCGTAAGATGCTTTCTGTTTCGTAAGCTGACTGTCCTGCTTGAGCTGTAGGTTGTTTTCTGTGAACTGGGTTCGTAAGCTGTCTGTCCTACTTGAACCGTGGGTTGTTTTATGCAAAAATGGGTTTTGTAAGCTGCTGAGTCGGAAGCTGTTTTCCTTCTTTGAGCGAAAACTGTACCCGCAAGCTGTCCTCCTTCTTTGAGCATAAACTGTACCCCTAAGCTATTTTTCCTTCTTTGAGAGCAAGCTGTTATCCCTTCATGAGCCTAAGTTGTCCTCTTCCTTGAGTGAGGACAGTGTTGACCTCCCCCCCTAAGCTGAGTTGACCTTTCAGACCTGAGTTGACAGTCCTAAGCTGAGTTGACCGTCCTAAGCTGAGTTGACCACCCAAAGATTAGTTGACCTTCCTAAGTTGAGTTGAACACCTTAAGCTGAAGTGGGCGTTGTAAGATGAAGTGGATGTCGTAATCTGTAGTGGCATCATAAGCTGTAGTGGGCACCGTAAGCTGTAGTGGACAGCGTAAGCTGAAGTGGAACCATAAGCTGAGTAGAATACCTTAAGCTGTTCTGGGTTGCAATGATCTGTGTACCCTAAACTGATCAAGTGCTCTGAGCTATTTTTAGTGCATGACCTGATCAGAATCCTCGAGCTAATCTGGGTGGACGAGTAAGTCTGTCGTCTCCAAACTGATCGAGCACTCTTGTTTCAGTACGCGATCCAGGCCGAAGCCTGAGCTGATATGGGTAGACTTGTAGACCTGAATAGTGCAAGATGAGAGGGGATTGCATGATCTGGCCGCCTAGTCTAGGCTGTTTAGGTGTGAGCTGAACCTCGAGGTACACTGTTCAGGTTACTGTAAGTTGAACCCTGCATTCTGAGTTGATCAGTGCGAGCTGTTCTACACATTCAGATCGGGATTTGGGCTCTAGGGGCTGCCCGCTGTCATGGAAATTTAAAATGATTTTATGATATTTTATGATGTTTGAGCAGCTTTTGAGTTTTTATACATACTGCATTTTTTATGAAATTGAGGTAAAGAGCAAAATTTACTTTTGAGTCATGAAGGTTATTTGAGATATGAGGTATGGGACGGTTTTGTTGGGATCCAGATCACGCCTCCCGGCGGGGCAGCGGAAGAATGAAAACATGTGCCGGGAGACGATCAATACGATAAAACAGATAACATATTCTATGACATTCATAGGGTGTTTTAAAGGAATACCTTGCTGGCAACTCGTGCCTGGCTCCAACCGGAATTGCAAGAACGCCGGCTCTTCACGGTAGGTGGCGGTAGATCCGTCAATCAGGTCCATGACCGGAACCGATCTCCCTCCAATCAGTCTGTACTAGAATACTGAAGGATTTTATCGCCAATGGATTCTGCTCGAAAAACTAGCCGGAACAAGTCCGGCGAGCGGCGGCGTGAGGCTTGAAGAGAGGAGAGGGTCGGCGGCCAAGAGTGCTAGGGTTAGGGTTTAATTAAGTCTAGTGTGTAGTTATGAAGTCTAATCTATATTAAATAGATCTTAGTGTTGGACTTGGACCGGCCCAACGGGCCCGGGTCCAACGGATGAACATTCAGTTCATCTCCATCACCGAGACTTCATCGTAACTCCGATCGCCGATCAGATCGGACCGATCGACTCAGTTTCCAAAACTGAATACTATGATCTGAAAAACCATTTTTCAGAACCCAAGTGCAAAATGACCGTTTTGCCCCTCAACATCGGTAAATCACGATTTGACCTCTGTTGACCTTTTAGGAATCGCACTCCCAAAATCCTCTTCGTATGATCAACACATTGAGCTGAGTATCCGTGCGGGAATCTCGAATCCAGTACTTGTGTGACCCTCAATGGTTCAGGGATACAGCTAGCCGTGGGCCCACAACCATTGTGGCTCCGGAATCACAATTCCGGACCTGCCCAACGGATCATGGTAAAGCGTCTAGCAACATCGCCCCATGATCCCCTAGGTATCACTGATAGTGCCTGCAAGAACCAGT
>KV001302.1:120695-138395 GCA_001598015.1 Dorcoceras hygrometricum | reverse complement strand
AGAAGATTCAATCAGCTGTTGCAAGCATTCATCAGCTGCAAGCAATTAGCTGTTGCAAACAGGAGTCAAGACCAGCAGTTGATACAACAGATGGATCAGCTGGAGTAGCTGAACCAGCTGTTGCGCGAAAAAGGATTAGCTGGAGAAGTCTGAATTGAAAGAATCGAGAAGTTATCAGATATGATTACGTGGACAGAGATGATTACGTAGAATCCAGCGATATGCTTACGTGGAAGTCCAGCTGTACTTGCTGTTAGTTGCGTCGCGTACAGAATAAGTCTGAAGATGCAAGTTGAAGATGAATCAGCTGACAACAGACATCAGATGTTGACACGAGAAGTTCGATCAGACGTTGTCAAGAGGAGCCGCTGATCAAATGAGAAACAGAAGTTGTTGGACATACTATTACATAATCTGAAGACAGCAACCATTGATCAGCTGTTGGTACAACGAAGAGAAAACATATCAGCTGTTTTTCAAAGTGAAAGAAAAAGCGAACAGCTGATGAACAGTACTACGAAGAAAACCAACAGCTGAGTGAACACTGTTGAGCGAAGTGTGATAATGAAGAAAACTATCAGCGTAGTTGATACAACAGATGGATCAGCTGGAGTAGCTGAACCAGCTGTTGCGCGAAAAAGAATTAGCTGGAGAAGTCTGAATTGAATCAATCGAGAAGTTATCAGATATGCTTACATGGACAGAGATGATTACGTAGAATCCAGCGTGGACAGATATGCTTATGTGGAAGTCCAGTTGTACTTGCTGTTAGTTGCGTCGCGTACAGAAGAAGTCTGAAGATGCAAGTTGAAGATGAATCAGCTGACAACAGACATCAGATGTTGACACGAGAAGTTCGATCAGACTTTGTCAAGAGGAGCAGCTGATCAAATGAGAAACAGAAGCTGTTTGACATACTATTACATAATCTGAAGACAACAACCATTGATCAGCTGTTGGTACAACGAAGAGAAAACATATCAGCTGTTGTTCAAAGTGAAGAAGAAGCGAACAGATGATGAACAGTACTACGAAGAAAACCAACAGCTGAGTGAACAGCTGTTGAGCGAAGTGTGATAATGAAGAAAACTATAAGCTGTTGGAAAGAATTAGTTGAAGATGAAACAACAGCTGAGCGAACAGATAATGAAATAGCTGTTGCGCATCAACAAAGATGCATCAGCTGTTGCAACGAAGAAAAGAATCACACAATGATTACACGTGGAGTAGCTGATCAAATAAAGAGCAGTGGTTTATCAGCTGGATCGTGAGGAGAATTGTGGCATCAGCTGATGAACAACTCAGATGAAGAACATTAAGAAGCGATTAGCTGCTGGAACATAAAAGCATAATGGAAAGAATCAATGGCTAAAATTGAGTCGTGCAAATGCCTTAAATCAAGGGGACAAGATTTGTACTATTCTGGGAAATAGTACAATATACAGAGGATGGTTGCACCAATTTGGGAAGAAGACAAATTGGCCTTGACAAGTGCAGAAGGGATTTGAATCTACTGTCTAAATATTTGGAGAGAAGCAATATATAAATGAAGATTTTGAAGAAGACAAGTAGATCACTACATAAAGGACGAAATACAGAGAAATTACAGAGGGAAGAAAAATAGAAGAATGAAGTAGTCGACCACCATTAGAGAGGAGCTTACTACGAGCGTCGACTGCTGAGTTCTAATCAGCTTTTGTAGAAGCATTTTCCCAGTGTGTGAGATTTATTCTTTAGAGAGTTGAGCGTTCACTGTAAAATCTCACACACAGATTCGCTCGTATATTTTTAGAGATGTGCGAAATTGATTTGCGAGTGAATCACAACCCAAAAATCAGATCTCGTCCAAGCACGAAGACGTTAAACTCTGTGTCTGTAGCCTTTCTCACATAGGCGTAAAACAAGTGAGTGACACAGTCGAGGGCTGGTGTAAAGTCTAGGAGTTCACCTGGAGCGAGGCTCGGTGATTGGGTCTGCGGATCAAATTCTTCTAGTGGAACCTTCCTGAAAAGGAAGAATGGGAGACTTAGGATATTTATATCCGAACTTCCATAACCAAACTTTGTGTAATCGCTTTACAATTTACAGATGTAAACAGTAGAAATCTGACGAAGGAACGATGAAGAGATGTATTTCAGCTGTTGGAGTAGTTGAACAGAAGAAAAATCTGGAATAAGATGTTACAAAGATGGTTCAGCTATTGCAATCAGAAGTGATGAAGAACATTCAGAAGCTGTCATCAGACGTTGATAAAAGAAGATGATATCAGATGTGAGAGAACATTTGTACAGAAGATGTGAGCGAACAGCTGAAGCAAATATGAGTGAGCAGCTGTAAGCAGAAGACATTGAATTAGCTGTTGCGATAGAAGTCATAATACGTGGAGTCCAGCTGTACTCATTGTTTCAATAGAGAAGAAAATATGTATCAGCCATAGCGCTAAACAGAAGATCCAATCAGATGTTGCAAGCATTCATCAGCTGCAAGCAATTAGCTGTTGCAAACAGGAGTCAAGACCAGCAGTTGATACAACAGATGGTCAACTGGAGTAGTTGAACCAGCTGTTGCGCGAAAAAGGATTAGCTGGAGAAGTCTGAATTGAAAGAATCGAGAAGTTATCAGATATGATTACGTGGACAGAGATGATTATGTTGAATCCAGCGATATGCTTACGTGGAAGTCCAGCTGTACTTGCTGTTAGTTGTGTCACGTACAGAATAAGTCTGAAGATGCAAGTTGAAGATGAATCAGCTGACAACAGACATCAGATGTTGACATGAGAAGTTCGATCAGACGTTGTCAAGAGGAGCCGCTGATCAAATGAGAAACAGAAGCTGTTGGACATACTATTACATAATCTGAAGACAACAACCATTGATCAGCTGGTGGTACAACGAAGAGAAAACATATCAGCTTTTTTTCAAAGTGAAGAAAAAGCGAACAGCTGATGAACAGTACTACGAAGAAAACCAACAGCTGAGTGAACAGTTGTTGAGCGAAGTGTGATAATGAAGAAAACTATCAGCTGTTGGAACGAATTAGTTGAAGATGAAACAACAGCTGAGCGAACAGATAATGAAACAGCTGTTGCGCATCAACAAAGATGCATCAGCTGTTGCAATGAATAAAAGTTGTTATCAGACATTGATTACACGTGGAGCAGCTGATCAAATAAAGAGCAGTGGTTTATCAGCTGGATCGTGAGGAGAATTGTGGCATCAGCTGATGAACAACTCAGATGAAGAACATTAAGAAGCGATCAGCTGCTGGAACATAAAAGCATAATGGAAAGAATCAATGGCTAAAATTGAGTCGTGCAAATGCCTTAAATCAAGGGACAATATTTGTACTGTTTTGGGAAATAGTACAATATACAGAGGATGGTTGCACCAATTTGGGAAGAAGACAAATTGGCCTTCACAAGCGCAGAAGGGATTTGAATATACTGTCTAACGGCCATATTTGGAGAGAAGCAATATATATACGAAGATTTTGAAGAACACAAGTAGATCACTCCATAAAGGACGAAAAACAGAGAAATTACAGAGGGAAGAAAAATAGAAGAACGAAGCAGTCGACCACCATTAGAGAGGAGCTTACTACGAGCGTCGACTGCTGAGTTCTAATCAGCTTTTGTAGAAGCATTTTCCCAGTGTGTGAGATTTATTCTTTAGAGAGTTGAGCGTTCACTGTAAAATCTCACACACACAGATTCCCTCGTATATTTTGAGAGATGTGCGAAATTGATTAGCGAGTGAATCACAACCCAAAAATCAGATCCCGTCCAAGCACGAAGACGTTAAACTCTGTGTCTGTAGCCTTTCTCACATAGGCGTAAAACAAATGAGTGACACAGCCGAGGGCTGGTGTAAAGTCTAGGAGTTCACCTGGAGCGAGGCTCGGTGATTGGGTTTGCGGATCAAATTCTTCTAGTGGAACCTTCCTGAAAAGGAAGAAGGGGAGACGTAGGATATTATATCCGAACTTCCATAAACAAACTTTGAATAATCTCTTTACAATTTACAGTTCCGCATACGCATATTTATATTAGCACACACGCATACACAGTTATCAGATTGCACACACAGTAAGTCGAACAGATTTCTATTTACAGAAATCTGTTTTGCGCCAAGTTGTTTTAAAATTTAGGATTCAGTTCTGGTGTATTCCGCATGATTTTATTTCATACCAGATCTGTCTCCGGTGCTCTCGTATTTATATGTTCAAGAACCGAAGCACTGCGCTTCACTCTTTATATTTAGGATCAGATCTCTCGGTTTTGCGTTGATTAGTTTAGTTCTCGGGTGAGATCTGATCCTTCGATCCTAACATGAGCAGGCTAACTTACTATGGTCAAACAAAGTCAACTCAGTTTAGACAATGAAATTAGATCACGGGTTCAAAAAGCTCAAGGAAATTAACCAGATCACGAACTTAAGATCAGCTTGGAAAAAGAAACAGATCGTGAACTTAGCTCAATAACGACTAACAACTTAGGAGATTTCCTTAGTATGAAGCAAAAAAAAATATCTAAGGAAACATCCAGAAACATAAATCGTAAGCTTCTTGTACTAGCTCCTATTATTTTGAAAGAGACCCACTCAACCTCTTATGAAAACTTTCTGGTAAACATGAATTTGCACATTTGCGAACCATATTTAAGCATAAATAAGATCAAAATCATACTGGAAAACACATTCATACATAGAACATGAAAAGCTGATAAGAATCTGCAGTAAACTTAATATGCTATCAAAAGTGCAGCAAGAAACAGAGTTTACTTGCCTCAAAACCTGAAAAAAAAACTAACAGAAATCGTTCCGACTTCGGATAACTTCAATCACCTTCAATAAATCACTTTGAAAGAGTTTTGAAGTTTCGGTCGGTTGAGAGCTTTTCAACAATACTCACCGCTTAAGAAAATGACAATTCTTTTGAAAAAGTTTAAATATGATGGTGAAGATTACCGATATGTGTATTTATATGAAAAGGAAAGCATGAGCTCATCATTTTATAGTATCTTTGAAATTACACCTCTTTAAAACAAAGCCACATACACCAAACCAGTTTTAAACAACCTGAACCGTGCTTGATAGTATTTGACCGGCCAATTCCTGTGAACCAGGTTCCTGAACTAAACTGGAAACTCGGCTTAGACGAAAGCTGAATCGCATTCAATAAAGTAAAATAAGGGTACATGAATAGCAATTTAATCCCTTCTAAAATTCATATTTCTCGGTGTGATTTATGGATTTTTGGGCATTACACATCTTGTCTTCAACTTGTCTGAAAGTCTCAGTTATTCTTCTTTAGTTGATCTAATCATCTTCCGATCAACTTAAATTGGGTTTACCTGTTATATGAATAAAATACAATCGCCAAAGTTAATAATTAGTTATCATCAAAACATGTATATCTAACAATTATATTTATATTTGTTACTATTATTAGTTATGTTTGTTGTCTATTATCTATTTTTTAAGTTAATGTTTTTAGTCAGATTATGCATTCCTCAACAAGGTTAAAAACTGTTACATCAGATTATTATGTTTTATATAAACAATTTATGGTCAGATTATCTGGTGTAATTCGAACCAAAATAGAACACAGTCGCTTTACATGATCAATATCGTATTTTCGTTTAGATATCAAAATGATCTAACTGTAGGATCAAAATGACTATTTCTCTTTTTTTTCAGCTCATCAACATGATCAAATGCTTGTTTAGTACAGATACGTATGTCGGGATAAAAATAAAAATGAATGAAATATATATTCTTGATTTTCTTATGCACTTTCAGATTGATGTTTACCTCTTATACAAAATAATAATATATTTGAATTTTATTCAATGTTTTTAAAACTGGAACGATCGGTTCACCGAGAACCTATAACTAATTTGGTTCGATTATGGTTAGAAAATCGTCTGATTGGTTTGATCGGTCAAGAATCGATTGAACTGGTCAAACCGGTTAAACCGATTTTCGCTATTTTTTAATTAAAATTGTTTTCTTTTTTAATCCGTAGAAAATTTTTATATATTTACATGTTTACTTAGTATTTGAATCAATAACTATATTATTTTGTCTATATATATATATATATTTTAGATTTTTAAGAACTTAAAATATGTTATATTGATATGTTATTAAATATAGTACTCCAGTCCGATGGTCCGATTGAATAGGTTGGACCCGTTTTTAAAGCTAGGCTGGTTCGATCATCGGTTCGATAAAGTTCCTCCAGAAACATCCAAATGTTTTCAATAACTATTGAGTAACCTAATAGACCATGAATATATTTTTAGTTCTTCTCAAGTACGTAAAAATATCCTCCACGGCCTTCCATTGCATTTGGTCAGGGTTGACATGATATCTACTCATTGCACTCAGAGCATAGGTGACATCGGGACTAGTAGATATAATACCACAAATTATGCTACCTATTTCCGATGCATACGACATGCGTGTCATCATCTCTATCTCCTTGCCAGACTTTGGAGACATTGACTGGGATAGAGTAAGCCCATGACACATAGGCATATGTCCTCTTTTGGACTCCTCCAAAGTGAATCTTTGAAGTATGATGTCAATATAGGTCGCTTGGGTGAGTCCGAGCATCCTCTTTGATCTATCTCTATATACTGAATTCCTAGAATATAGAATGCTTCACCTAAATCCTTTTATTTCAAACCTTCTGACTGCAGCATTCATACGTCATTTTCAACTAGTAGAATGTCATCAACATAGAGTACGAGGAACGTCATAACGTCTTTTATCAACTTCTTGTACATGCACGGTTCCTCCAGGTTCTTGAAAAAACTGAATTCCTTAATTTTTCGTCAAATCTCAGGTTCCAACTTCTTGATGCCTGCTTGAGACCATAAATTGATCTCTGAATCTTACATACTTTATGTTTGCTTCCAACAGATGTGATACCTAAAGCTATGTTATATAGATATCTTCCTTTAATGTTTCCATTAAGGAACACAACCTTCACATCCATTTTCCATATCTCATATTCATACCATGCAGCTATGGCTAGCAGTATCCTTATGGAATTGAATATAGCGATTGGTGAAAAAGTTCCATAAAAGTCAACACCTTGCCTTTGAGTGTCACCTTTACCAACAATCGCGCCTTGAAGGTCAGTACCTTACAACTAGGCCCAAATTTAATTTTGTAAATCCATTTACATCATATCGGAACAATTCCTTCAGGAGGATCTACTATGGACAAAACTTGTTTTTCGTGCATGGAGTCTATATGAGACTGCATGGCTTCAATCCATAATGAAGAATCAACATCAGAAATTGCCTCCTTTAAGTTCTTTAATCGCATCCAGCATCAACATCACCTTTGTTGGATCTATCTTTGCAGATCAGAATCTAAGTTTTGATTAACACAAAATCTGTTAATACATTACTAACGGTTTATATGACTTGTGCAGTGCACTTGACTGAAGAAACAGGGAAATGTTCAAGCTGGAACAGTGAGGGGACGCCCAAGATGGTCAAGAGAGGAACATCTAAGTTCAAACGGTGAGGGGACGCTCAAGCTGATCCAACATAGGTTTCCTTGAAGTTTCTGTAGGGATCCAAAGTGCTGGAAGTATCGAACTGGTTCAGTTTGATGAAGAGAAGAGCAGAGTTCAAGCATAGAGAGATGAAGTGCAGAACAGCTCAAGTGCAGATCAAGTGCAGCGTACAAGTGTGGTGTTCAAGTGCAGAGCCGCATACAAGTGTAGTGATCAATTGCAGGTCAGATCACTATGCACAACAATAATAAGTTCAACATAGGAATTGGAACTGATTATTGTATAATCACTGGTGCTGGATTGCAGCTCAACCAGTGAAAGAAAGGTGTGATTGCTGATGGTTTGGATGAGGTGTCTGAATGGACCAAGTGAACAAGCAAAGCACACAATGGCTCTTGATGAGAACAATAGAGCCAAGCTGGTGAAGGATAAGCCAGACCAGAGAAGAGAAAACCCAATCAGGGTCTTGGCTCAGCTGGATGCTTATGAGAGATGGATGCTGAGGCAGGAGTCGGTGAGTGCGAACAATGTCGATGCCTAAGATGACATGAAGGCGTAGATATGAAGGAAGACTCCTGTAGTGAAAGAAGCAACCAGCTGGGAAGGAAACCAGCTGTGAAACAAGCTCAGAGCCCAGCAACATTCGAGAACAGAGAGGAAAAGAGCTCTGACCATCTCAGTGAAATGAACAAACCGGAATGGAGCAAAGCTGGTCAAGGTCAAACCAACTCGGACAATATAACTGTAGATGCTATCAATTCTACGAGCTGGTGCAAAGAACCAAGCAGGTTAAGGTCAAACCAGCTTGGCGAGCAGATCAGAATTTTTCCAAAGAAAAGAGCAGAAGTTGGACAAAACTACAAGCAAAGCGATTTGAACACACAACTTAACGCAGACTACTTTTCAGTGTTCAAATCGATTTGCTGCGTTGTCTTCTCAGAACAGTTCTCACGTGCCTAAAAGTGATAAAGCCTGCAGAAGCATTAAATGACAAAGGATGAAAAGTACAACAGTGTCAGAAGACTTTACAATGGCTACAACTTTGTTTCCAACGGGAAAATCAGCACGAGAAGCTATATCAAAAACAGAGCACAAGCGGAAGTAGAGAAGAATGAAGTCGATATACTGTTGTGCAAATCCAGAATTCAAAAGTAGAAGAAAGCACAGCCAAGGGAAGACAACGTGAAACCAGCTCGAACAGGAGCACTTCCCAGTGTGTGAGATTTTATCTTTGAGAGATTAAGTATACATTGTAATCTCACACGCGATTCACTCATATATTCGAGATTTGAGCGAAACAGATATTGAGTGAATCAAAAACAAAAATTACATCCATTGTAGTCTTTGCACAGAGACGTTAAACAAGTCTAATTGTCTTTCTCACTGAGACGTTAAAGAAGGGTATGTATCCTTTCTCACTGAGGCGTTAAATAAGTGGAGTTAGACACGCGCAGCTTGCGGGATGGTGTGCAGTGGTGTTGCTAGGAGTTATTGCGGCTGCTGGTCGTAGGAGCTGTTTCTAGCGAAGGGTTGTTGCAATCAAAGGCTTCTAGTGGATTGCGGAAGAAGGGGAGACGTAGGAGATTCAGCTCCGAACTTCCATAAAAAAATTGCAGCGTATTTCCTTACTGCTTTATACATTTACATACACGCTTTGCATATTTTTTACTATGCATAAAACCGTGAATGAGATTTCGAATATAAGAGTTCAGTTTAAGTTATTTCCGCATGATTTTAATTCATTACTCAATCTGTATCTCGGTGCACTAACATTCAAGAACATTGAGCTATTGCAGCTCAACATTTTAAGGAGCCATATCGTCTGTGTTAAACCAGCTCGCAGAGCAGCTGGTAATCCGGACCAGCTCGCATAGCTATTGGTCCAGCTTCACGCCGATCTGGTTTCTCAGTTGCGTGCTGATTTTCAACTCTTAAATTTTAAAATGCGTGTACCTTAAGGATCTGGTGTCTAGGCTGTGTGAGAGCCTACGTGATTTGTGGCAGAGATCATGAAAACCCCCTGTTTTTCTATCCTAACAACCTTGATCCTCTTCAAGTAGGAAACCATACCGGACGGGAGGTCTAGGGACCTTTTTGGATCTCCTAGAAGTGTGTTCGTCGATTGGTTCTTGAGGTGTGGGCAGTACAATACTCGCTTCGGGTTGATCTTGAATTTCTTCATGTTCTATCATCTTTTCTTTCTTTACGAAGGTGGAAGTTTTTGAAACAAACACTTTTGTTTCCACGGGAAGATAGAAATAGTATCCAATTGAGTTCTTTGGATACCCCATGAAGTAACATAAGCTGGATCGATTATCCATCTTATCTCCCACCGTCTGCTTCACGTAAGCAGGACATTCTTATATACTCAAATACAAGTACCTGGGCGGTTTTCTAATCCATATCTCATATGGAGTCTTTTACACTGCTTAAGTGCGGACACTGTTCAACAAAAATACCGCCATTTTGAGCGCATTGCCCAAAAACGAGAGTGAGAGCACAGTAAATGTCATCACAGATCGAACCATGTCCATCAGGTTTCTATTACAATGCTCCGTTACACCATTTAGCAGTGGTGTCCGTGGTGGTGTTAACTGAGAGAGAATCTCGTTCTCTTTAAGATATCCAAAACTTTGTGCTTAAGTATTGCCTACCTTGATCAGATCAAAGACATTTAATACTTCTGTTCAATTGGTTTTTTACATCATTTTTTAAATCTTTGAACCATTCAAATGATTCAGATTTATATTTCAATATAAATACCCATACCTTTAGTGATCATCAGTAAGATAATGAAGTAGGTGTGCCCATGTTTATTACTGATACTAAGTGGGTCGCACACGCCTGTATTGATCAAATCCAATAGTCCATGTGCACACTCAGGCTTGCCTCTAAAAGGTGTTTTGGTCATTTTACCTTTTATACAAGACTCACAAGTAGGCAAGGAGTTGATGTCTAACATTTCAAATATCTTCTCTTCCACTAACTTGTTCATCCTTCTTAGGGATATTGCCATTTCCTATCATGCCATAATTGTGAGGGGTTTTGATTATTGTGCTTCTTTTTAATATTGCCCAGGCTTGTGGCGGTGGTGACAAACACCCTCAGACTATTCCGGTTTGGAAGAAATCATCTTTGTGTTAGGACCAGGTTCAGATCACGGCTGGGAGAAGAAAAGCACAATAGCACAGGGGACGGGGCCTCACAATCTAAATCATCTATATATAAAATATAACAGAGGTGCAATACCTCAGGTCTCGAAAACATTGAGCATCAAGAAGTATATCAGATCTGGTATAAAACCAAGGCGGAAAACATCTGATATACTGTCTATAATTTTGAAACTGAAAGCCGTTGGTTTTAAAACATGCGATGCACAGAGTAATGAATGTATGCTGAAGCTTTAAAGAGATCATCTGAAATTTGTTTCTAGAAGTTCGGAGCGGAAGCTCCTACGTCTCCCCTTCTTCCATTTATGAAAGGATTCCACTAAAAGATTTTGATCTATACACAATCTGTACAGACCCACCTCTGCTGGGACATACCCACTGCCCAAAGGTGTGACTCCTAGATACTTCTACACACCAGCTCGCAAGCTGTGTGAACTTCATCACTAAGAACTAGTTTAACGTCTCTGTTCAAAAACTACAAATACTAAGTTTTAGTTCTTCGTGCCAAAACAAATTTGATGTGTTTTGGGTTTGATTCACTCATCTAATCTATCCAATTCATCTCTCATATATGAGTGAATCTGTGTGTGAGGAATATATCAATTACAGTGTATATCTCTCTTGTATCTCACACACTAAGAAGTGCTCTGTCTAAGTTAATAGAGTAAGCAGTCGACATAGATGATTAAGCTCCTTGCTGTTGATTTTCTACTGCTTCCCCTTCCCTTTTCTTCTTCCCGTCAACTATTCATCATCTTATTCGTTGTCCCTTTTCTCTCGCACCTTGTCTTCTACCTCTCATCTTTTATAAATAGCCTTTGAATTGATTTGAGCGTTGGACACATTTTCTTAGCCGTTATATAAGGCTTTTGAAAAGTTCTTACATAGTTTTACCATGTGTCCTTCGTCATTTAAGATGCCAACATACACTTGGATTTAAGATCATGGTCCCACCATGTCTCATGGTTCTTCAGCTCTTCAGGGATAATGTCAGCAGGTGCTTCTTTCAGAGGAGATTTATCTAGTACATATGCTAGCTTCTCCGAGGCCAGAACAATCATGAGGTTCTGTAACCAATCAAGGTAGTTCTCTCCATTTCGTTTGTTATTATCGAGAATCAGTGCAAATGGATCATGCTTAGTAATCGAATATACTGATATAAAACAGATACACATCAATGATTGTTCATACTAATTTAGTAAGACATAAAATATGGTCATTTAATTTTATGAATCACCTTCCAACTATTTTAATGATTCACCACCCTCTAATGAAATTGGGAGAGACATTTTCCTTAGTAGGTGCATAGAGTCCAACCAAGATATCATGGTCCCAAATAATATCAGTCAACCATGATCCCCGAAGCGTAGAGTCCAATTGCATCAAATGCAACCCCCATGCATTTACCTCACCTCCAGTAAAGGCTCAATAATATGACACCGATTACCATCACCTGTCAATACTACCCATCAATGTCAAGATCGGTGCACAATACAGAGAATAACCACGCAAAAATACAATAGCAGAAGCATTTTAAAAGTGGCTAAAATTTTTCTCTTTGTCCTGACTTAGAAAACATAAGTAAAATACAACGATACTCAAAATACTGGTTTTACATCAACGGAAAACCAAACAACAACAATACAAGAATAAAGTGTCTACCAATGATACAGACATATAATGATACAAGCATCGCGAGTCTCTCGCTCAACATAGACACAGATTAGCAATAGAACATCACATCGGGCATTCTCCATGTCATGACTCTACTACATAACTATATATTATATATAACTGGGACACTCTATCCACCTCCTGGGGCACCACCAGCTGAGCCATCTCCGCGACCAGCTGAGAAACCTGGATAACATGAACAAAACACAGGCAACAAAGACAATCCAGCCCCAGAGGGAAATGGGGTCAAACCCCAATACGGAGAGCAACTGAAAAACAGCTAATAGACAGCAACAGATAATATCCAGATGCTATGCAAGAGGCAGCTGTACACAAAGTAGAAGGATACAACCGGAACAGGGAGCCAAGGAACTCAGGACTAGCTCAACAATGATAACAGATTAACTGAATAGATAGTGGCCATGATGTGTGTGAGTATATAGGAGCTACCCACTCATCTCAGCACACAGTACCAGATGCACAACAATCACTCAACCTGCTGTTGCCCAACTCATGAGGTGTGGTAGCTATCCACTCGGCTCATGGCTGCTAACAACAATCCAGCAGGGAGATGAGGGTGACGGTATTGCCGCGCGGCCTCATTACAAGCATCCTGGTACACACAAATCAATACAGCAAGGCACGACTAACAAGATCTGAGCTCAACATGATAAATGTGTGTATGCAGATGCAACAGATAACGACAATCAACGAAAAGGCATACACTGCACAACATACATAATTATCCATGCCAATCTCAAGCTGTAAAACAAGCTCACATCCGTACCTTAGTTATGAGCTATAATTACCACAACAAAGTCCCGAGCACTCAAATCTGAACCTTATAGACCAAATACAAGCAACGACTTAGGGACAGTAGCACAGAAACCACAAACTGGGAGCTACGAGCTCCACCAGCTCCCTTTGCCGCGCGGCCTCATTACAAGCATCCTGGTACACACAAATCAATACAGCAAGGCACGACTAACAAGATCTGAGCTCAACATGATAAATGTGTGTATGCAGATGCAACAGATAACGACAATCAATGAAAAGGCATACACTGCACAACATACATAATTATCCATGCCAATCTCAAGCTGTAAAACAAGCTCACATCCGTACATTAGTTCTGAGCTATAATTACCACAACAAAGTCCCGAGCACTCAAATCTGAAACCTTATAGACCAAATACAAGCAACGACTTAGGGACAGTAGCACATAAACCACAAACTGGGAGCTACGAGCTCCACCAGCTCCCTCCTACCCTTCTAGCACCACAGACAGCTCTAAACGAAGCATAAGGTAGGATCTAGCACTTACTCGAAATCATTACCTGAACGGGAAAGCAAATCTGACCGAAATGCTAACAGACTACACAAAGTAGCTTATTTCGCGATCCTCTTCCAGCTTAACGCAAGTCTTCGAAAGAGGTATAAAAAGAACTGTCTTGGCAAGAGGACTCCAACGCTACCACTCTTGCTCCAAGCTGCGCCGTCTACCGTCGGGAATCGGAGAAGATAAGGTTCGGTGAAAAGTAGCTAGGGTATCGCGACAGAGTAAGCTTACGGGAAATATTTCTAAGTGTCGGGAAGATAATGGCGAGACCAGTCAAAGTCCTCTATATATACCGCTTAAGTCTCCCAAATCTGATGAACAGTAGTCACCGACAACATAGGCTCAAAGCTGATTCCCACTCAGATTTGAGTACCATTCTAGATCTGAACCTTACGCTAAATCAGATCTGAACTTCCTCCAAAACGACGTCGCACCAAAGTACACTATTCCACTGGTACACGTCACCCGCTAGAACCAAATCTGCTATCGCTAAATGATGTCATCGCAATCCAGATCTCACACAAGCACTAACCAGAGTTCGCTAATACCCAAAACGGCGTCGCACTGCCCTTTGGTCTAGATAACCCGAAACCGGTCTACACCAAAACCCTCAAACCCGGCCGGTTCACACAGCACGAACCACTTACGCATCTCAAATATGATTTCTCCCAAACGACGGTGTTTTCACTATCCGCGCAGGGTATTCGACCAGCGTACTCCGAATAAATTGCGACAACCAGATTTGACCTCTAGCCTTCCATCAACCAACGCCAAAACCGAAGTCACCAACCAGCACTGCTTAACTCCCCGAATCTGATTACTACCTCACAAAACTCTTTAACTGCCCAGAGCTGTTCCAATACCAAAAATATAGAGACCCTATACGTGCACCAATCATACTAACTCCAAGCTGGTCCATCCCAGATCTGTTCACGCCAGATCTGGTCTATAAAAAACCCGATTTATTAAATTAATTAATCCACAAATCTTTCGGGTCTCACATTCCTCCGCCAATAAAACAAGATTTTGTCCTCGAAATCAAATAACAACTCCAAACTGAGTAAAGCTTCAACAAACAACCAACACTGGAAAATCACGCCACGCACAAAACAACCAGAAGCACTCTAACACACAACAAGAGGCTACTAACCAAGAATTCAAGATAACTGGGCAAAAAAACAACAAGCAAACTAGCTAGTTCTATCTAGCTCCACCTCATCAGTTTGCAACACATGAGAAGGATCTGGCTCATACTTCATCAACATAGATACATGAAATACATCATGCAATGAGGATAGATCTGGTGGCAATAACAAGCGATAAGCCAAAGTGCCGATCCTCTCCACATTCTCATAAAGTCCAACATAACAAGGAGCTAACTTTCCCTTGAGACCAAATCTCATAACACTTCTAAAAAGAGAAACTTTCAAGAAAACTCTGTGAGAGCTGATTATGTAATAAGATTTATTGTTAGAATTAATCGGTTGTTTGTGATTTTTGGTAATTCAGATTTCAGTTGGAATGCTTGGGTTGCATTTTCGGGTCAGATTTCATATTTGGAGCAATTCTGGAAGTTTTCGCATATTTTGAGTTTTTGGGTGAAATCTGGTAGTAGATTTGATGACGTAAGCTTCGCTGGTATGAGTTGCGTTGATGACGTAAGCCTTGCTGTTGAAGAAGTCTGGTCGCTGGTGTTATTTTCCTTCGCAGCGTGTTTTGTTGGCACGAGGTCCTTACGCCGTCGTTTCATGAGAGATCTGTTTTGCGCTAATCTGTAGAGATCTGGTTCTAGCGTATTTTGTTAAGGATTGAAATGATGTCGTTTGGATAAGTAAGAACAGTGTCGTTTTGATTAGCGCTTGTGGAATAGATCTGGTATAGCGCTGGCATGAGATCTGCTCGTGAGCGGAGAGATCTGTTTTGTGTATTGCGGGTTTATGCGTTGGTTCCTAAACACCGCCGTTTTAATAAGTTGCTACATCGTCGTTTTTGGGAGTAGCACTAGTGAGAGATTTGTTCACAGCGATGAGGTCTGGTTGGATTATTGAAAACAGATGTCAAAGTTGGTCAACTCTCCTGTAGCGTGTTTCCAGCTTTCAGCGCTTTTTGACCAGCTTTCTCCGTGGTTTTGTGCGACGTCGTTTTGGGGTCTTGGTTGTGTTTAGCGCGCGTTGGTTGTGAGATCTGTTTCTATCGGTGGGTCTTGTAAACAGACTTC
Organism: Dorcoceras hygrometricum; assembly: GCA_001598015.1. Taxonomy (NCBI): domain Eukaryota; kingdom Viridiplantae; phylum Streptophyta; class Magnoliopsida; order Lamiales; family Gesneriaceae; genus Dorcoceras; species Dorcoceras hygrometricum. Next base: position 122,458 of record KV001302.1, on the reverse strand, counting down.
TCGCGCCTTTTTATAGGAAGCGTTGGCTTCGTTTTATTGTTACCAGATCCCATACTTAGCATTTTATTTCCCCGTTAGTCGACTCTGTTTCCTCTAACCCTAAACACTGTTCATCGTGAACTTCTTCGGCTATTTCTCGTCGATTCCGGCAACCATTTTTCACGTTCGAGGTAGCGTTGGACTCCTCTTGAAGAGCTCTTTCATTCTATACCAATCTTGGAAGCTACGGTTGTCCAGGGTGAGATCGTGAAGCGGCAGCTGTTTTTCCCTGTTCGTGTAGTTGCTGTGCGTAGATTTTGTGCAGGCCGTGACTTGTTCGCACCTTCAAGGAATCTGAATTTTTTGTAATTGTTGCTCAGAAGGTACGGATTTGAGCTTGATGTAGCTTGGAATTGGCGTGAGATGTTATGCGTGGCTGCTGGGATGTTTCGGTGAACCTATATGTGTATTGCTTGCTGAGCATTGGTGTTTATGCTAGCTGTTTCATGTGAATTGCATACACGCATTTGTTCACGCATATTTCAGATCCCTTGTGTATTGTTATTGCAGCCATTGTTCGTATCTTGTATTGCTGTTGTTGATTCTTACCAGGATGCGAGGGCGAGCGGCAATACCGAACTCTCATCTCCCTACTGGGATCGTTAACCACCATGCGCCGAGTGGTTAACTACCACAGTTCATGGGCGAGGCAACGACAGGTTGAGTTGTTTGATGCATCTGGTAATCGGGTGTTGTATCACGACGAGTGGCTCATTACCACACTGTGAACACACCCCGTGGCCACTGTTGTTGCAGATTCTTGGAGTTGTGCTTGAGTTCCTTAGCTCCCTTGTTGGTTGAGCCTTATGTTGTTATCCGGTGTCTCATGCATAGCATCTGCATTTTATCTTATGCTTTCCTTTAGCTGTTTCAGTTGCTCTCCGTACTGGGGTTTGACCCCATGTCCCTCTGGGGCTTGGTTTGTTTCCTTGTTTGTGTTGTTTTCAGGGAACCCAGGATTTACAGCTGGTCGTGGTTTTAACCCAGCTGGTGGTGCCCCAGGAGGTGGTTAGCGTGTCCCAGTGGCGTATAGCATATCTATATGTATCAGTATTGTTAGCCAGGGGATGCCCTGCGCTTTCTCGTTGTATTATGTTGTTGGAGTCTGATACATGTTATTCTTGTTGTATGCTATACTGTGTTGTTATGGCTTGTAGCCAATTGTTGGTTTGTTGAATTTATAGACTGGGATAGCTATTTATCGTTCTATTTTAAATTATATTGTTTTAAATCGTCAGGCCAAAAGCGAAAATTTTATCCGCTTTTTGATAGCTTCCGCATGTGTTTTGGTGTTTTTACTCTATTTAGAGCATGAGGCCTGACATTTTTGGTATCAGAGCTTAAGCTGGGATAAGCTCAATTTCTTTGATCACACTCGAGTCTAGGCACAGTGTTGTGTGTTACATGTGCTTGATTTATGTGCCTACGTGCTGCATATTTTTGTATTATATGCTATCTATGCCGTATCTGTTCTGTTTTGCTTGATCCTGTTGAGTGTTTTCGTAGATGCCGCCTAGACGTCGTGGTAGAGGTAGGGGCAGTTTCAGGAGTCAGGAGGGCAGAACGAGGATCGGTATAGTGCTCGTACTCAGTTACGTGAGAGTAGTGAGGAGGAAGAGATTGCGGCTACGGCGCCTCCTGTAGAGAGGTTGGATGTGGTGATTGCTCGGTTTCAGAGGATGAACACTCCACTCTTCAATGGTGATGAGTCCAGTGAGGATGCG
>KV001302.1:72776-105062 GCA_001598015.1 Dorcoceras hygrometricum | reverse complement strand
TGATCCGATTGGCAAGTCCGGAATTGTGATTCCGGAGCCACAATGGTTGTGGGCCCACGGCTAGCTGTATCCCTGAACCATTGAGGGTCACACAAGTACTGGATTCGAGATTCCCGCATGGATACTGAGCTCAATGTGTTGAGCATGAGAAGAGGATTTTGGGGAGTGCAACTTCCTAAAAGTCAACAGGATGTTGCTAGACGCTCTTACCATGATCCGATGGGCAAGTCCGGGATTGTGATTCCGGAGCCACAATGGTTGTGGGCCCACGGCTAGCTGTATCCCTGAACCATTGAGGGTCACACAAGTACTGGATTCGAGATTCCCGCATGGATACTGAGCTCAATGTGTTGAGCATGAGAAGAGGATTTTGGGGAGTGCAACTTCCTAAAAGTCAACAGGGGTCAAATCGTGTTTTCCCGCTGTTGAGGGGCAAAACGGCCATTTTGCACTGGGGTTCTGAAAAATGGTTTTTCATATCATAGTATTCAGTTTTGGAAACTGAATCTATTGGTCCGATCTGATCGGCGATCGGAGTTATGATGAAGTCTCGATGATGGGGATGAACTGAATGTTCATCCGTTGGACCCGGGCCCGTTGGGCAGGTCCAAGTCCATCACTAAGTCTACATAATGTAGACTTTGGCTTCACAACTCAACACTTAACTCTTGATACAAACCCTAAGCCTAGAGCAAAGTAGCCGCCCCCTCCTCTCTAAAAAAGCCGCCGCCGCCGCCTAGTGCCGCCACCGCCGCAGCCGCCTTGAGTCGCCGGAAACTGTTCCGGCCAACTCGACGAGGAGAATCCATCCACGCCGATCTCTTCAGGCCTTCTAGTACAGGCTGACGAAGGAGTCTCGTATCCGGTCGTGGACATGATTGACGTTATCTACCGTCGTCTACCATGAAGTGCCGGTTTCCTCGCGAAACTGGTCGGAGCCAGGCATGAGTTGCCAGCAAGGTAATCAACGATAAACACCCTATGAATGTCATAGATTGATTTGTTATTGAATTGTATTGATCGTCTACCGGCAAATTTTTGTTCTTCCGCTGCCTCGCCGGGAGGCGTTATCCGGATCCACCGCGGTCACCCAACAGTGGTATCAGAGCCAAGGTTCGGATCTGATCAATACAATTGTGTCATATTGTATCTAACACCTCTGAATTTCAGATTGAAAAACGAAATTTTATCGCATGTCGACTGCCCGACGCCACCACGAGCGCTATTGCGTGCTCTGGCCGCACGAAAGGCGGCCGAGAGTTGCTGGTTGTTCGCGCAGTGTTGCGCAAATAAGTTGCTGCTGCCCGCGCGATCGTCGTGCGTTGATGACCGGCCAGTGGCGTGCGGCCGCGCGCAATGGATGCGCGATGGAAGCTGGCCGATGGTTGCCACTGCCCGCACGCTCGTCACGCGAGATTGAGCCATGCTGGCCGACCGCTGCTGCAACTCGCTGGGCACGATTGGTGCGCGATCTGTCGCCCACCGGATGTGCCACTGGCTGGCGCATCGTGCGCCATGCGACGCACGCTGCGTGGTGGTGGCGGTCGCCGTCCTGCGAAGCTCCGGCGATGTCGTGACGGCTTATTTCTTCTAGGGTTTTGTTCGGGCCTGTCCCGGGCAGCCCGGGGAGGTTTCGGGCCGATATTCGATATCGGGCCCGTTTGGGTCGATTTTGAAATTTTGAGATTTTTGGGCATAAAATTGTTTTAAACCCAATATGATATAATTAAAATTAGCAAAATGTGATTTTAATTGTAAAATATGATTTTATAATGGGCTCTTCTTCCTCTGTGAAGAAGGGGCCCAGACGCAAGGGAAAGAAGCGTTCTGCCCCTGCAAAGGAGGAAAAGCCCACTAAGAAGCCATAGGCAAAGGCTTCCAAGCCAAACAAGATTGAGGATGTTTGCCACCACTGCCACAAGCTGGGCATTGGAGGAGGAACTGCAAGGAGTACCTCGAGCAGTTGCGAACTGCGAAAGATATGTTCTATATTGAAATAAATATGTCTCTTAGTTCGACTTCTTGGGTACTTGATACCGGATGTGGATCTCATATCTGTAATGATTTTCAGGTGATGACAAGAAGCCGACGTCTTAGAGAGGGTGAGACCCACTTGAGGCTTGGCAATGGAGCAAGGGTTGCTGCAGTAGCTATAGGAGATGTTTATTTATTTCTGTCTTCTGATTTTAAGTTGTTATTGAGAAACGTTTTATTTGTTCCCGAATTAATAAAGAACATTATTTCTGTTTCTATGCTTGATAGTGATGGATATTCTTGTATGTTTGCTAATTTGATTTGCAATATTTACAAGAACGAATGTTTGATTGGAATTGGGGAACGCGAAAACGATTTATACACCTTAAAATTAAAAGACGTTCCAACTCGCGATGTCGAAGCACATACAACAACGATTAAAAGGAAACACGATAACTTGAACCCAGCACAACTTTGGCACGCTAGGCTAGGTCATATCTCTCTAAGTAGGATGAACAAGTTAGTTAGGAGTGACATGTTTGATATGTCAGACATTAACTCCCTACCGACTTGTGAATCTTGTCTTAAGGGAAAGATGACTAAGAAACCCTTCAAGGGCAAGGGTGAGCGCGCTATTTGATCCATACTGATGTGTGCGGTCCATTTAGTATTGGTACTAAATATGGTCACACATACTTCATCACCTTTACCGATGATTACTCTAGGTATGGGTACTTGTACTTGATGAAGTACAAGTCCGAATCCTTTGAAAGGTTCAAAGAATTCAAGGCTGAAGTAGAAAATCAATTAGGCAAAAGTATTAAAGCACTTTGATCTGATCGAGGTGGTGAATACTTAAGTGCTAAATTTCAAGACTATCTGAAAGAGAGTGGTATTCTCGCACAGTGGACCCCTTCGGCCACACCACAGCTAAATGGTGTAGCGGAGCGCCGTAATCGGACCTTGTTGGATATGGTTCGATCTATGATGAGCTTCACTGAACTTCCTACCTCGTTTTGGGGCTATGTGCTTGAATCGGCGGTAATGTTGTTGAACAATGTCCACACCAAGGCAGTGGATAAGACTCCATATGAGATATGGATGGGCAAACCACCCAAGTACTCATACATGAGGATTTGGGGATGTCCTGCTTATGTGAAGCAGACAGTGGGAGATAAGTTGGATACGAGATCCATCTTATGCTACTTCATTGGGTATCCAAAGAATTCCATTGGATACTACTTCTACTATCCAAGTGAAACAAAAGTGTTTGTTTCTAGAAATTCCACCTTTATGGAAAGGGAATTTCTACTTGATAGAAAAGGCAAGATAGTAGAACTCGAAGAGGTTCGAGAACCAACTGAAGTACCAAGTGAATCTCCTGTGCCTCCAGTGTTGGGATGTCGATCCGGATCCGCACCCCGGCAGGCAGCGGAAGAACAAATAATTTTTACCGGGATGCGATCAATACGAGTAATCAAACAAATCTACGTATCAACATACATAGGGTGTTTAGCAAGTCACCTGTCTGGCACTTGTGCCTGGCTCCAACCGGTGTTTCAAGAACCCGGCGCTTCTCGGTTGATTGCGGTAGATTCGTCAATCCGGTCCACGACCAGACTCGAGGATCCTTCGTCAGACTGCACTAGAAGTCCTGACGAGATCAGCACGATCGGATTCTCCACGTCGAACTGGCCGGAACAAATTTCCGGCGACGATCGGCGGCGGCGGCGGCGGCGCAAGGGCGGCGGCGGCGACGGCTTAAGTAGAGAGGAGGGGAGGGCGGCTATGCTTAGGGTTTTCTAGGGTTGTGTGATTATGATAATGATTAAGTCTCTTAATTAAGTCTAATCATATATAGACTTAATGTTGGACTTGGGCCGGTCCAACGGGACCGAGTCCAAATGACGATATAAATCGCTGCGACTTCATCGTAACTCCGATCGCCGATCAGATCGGACCGATCGACTCAGTTTCCAAAACTGAATGTTATGATGTGAAAAACAATTTTTCAGATCATCAAACCCCAAATAGCAAAATGACCGTTTTGCCCCTCAACAGAGTCAAATCCCGGCTGTTGACCTTCAGGAAGTCATACTTCCCAAAATCCTCTTCTCGTGCTCAACACATTGAGCTGAGTATCCGTGTGGGAATTTCGAATCCAGTACTTGTGTGACCCTCAATGGTTCAGGGATACAGCTAGCCGTGGGCCCACAACCATTGTGACTCCGGAATCACAATTCCGGACCTGCTCAACGGATCATGGTAAAGCGTCTAGCAACATCGCCCCATGATCCCCTAGGTATCACTGATAGTGCCTGCAAGAGGCAATAGGTAGTATTATGTATGGAATGATCTCGACTAGACCGGATGTCGCATATGCTCTGAGTGTCACGTGCCGCTACCAGGCCAACCCCGGCCAATTGCATTGGAAGGCCGTGAAGGATATTCTTAAGTACTTGCGAAGGACTAAGAATATGTTCATGGTCTATGGGGGTGGTGAACTGAAACTGGAAGGCTACACTGATTCTAGCTTCCAGTGTGACGTGGATGATTCGAAATCTACCTCTGGATTTGTATTCATGCTCAATGGTGGTGCTGTCTCTTGGAAGAGTTCCAAGCAATACACCATCGCGTATTCAACCATTGAGGCTGAGTACATCGCAGCATCAGCTGCTGCTAAGGTGGCCGTTTGGATAAGGAATTTCGTCCAAGAGTTGGGCGTCATTCCTAATGGAGTTGTTCCAGTCCCGGTGTACTACGACAACACGTGTGCCGTTGCGCAAGCAAAGGAGCCTAGGTCTCACCAAATATCCAAACACATACTGAGGAAATACCACATAATCCGGGATATTGTGGCTAGAGGTGACATAGAAGTTGAGAGAGTTGCCTCTGCGGACAACGTTGCCGATCCACTTACGAAGCCCTTTCCAGGACCGTTGTTTGAGAAACATCGTGAAACAATGGGACTGCGTCTGATGAGTAGTTGGCTTTAGGGCAAGTGGGAGATTGTTAGAGTAGATGCCCAACTAGCCAACTTGTGGCGTGTGGGTTTATAGACTCTTGTATGACACAATCTATATATATGATATTCGCATTTATTTATATGGCATTCTTACTTTCATTATGTTGTATGATGATTAACAATTGCGTTGAGTAAAGACCTAGAATACACTAAAGTGTATGTTAGATGTGATAGTGGGTATGACGGCTATCATGAAACACATCTAATAGTCACTGTGTATTCTGAACATGTTCCTAGTCGATTGGGCCGTCAAAATGAGGATAAGGCCGCCCGAGCTAGAGACTAGTATCTGCGATGCGAAGTACCATGTTTCATTGGTTGGGAACATTGTGATGTTCTGAGCATGCAGATAGAGAGTGGCCTGGTGATCTATCGAACTACCCTCGTTCGGACTTTCCAAGTGGTTACCATATGTCGAGTGGATAAGTCCGAGGTCTTGGTTGTACTGATTAATCCTCATGACTCGAAACGTCATTGAGACTCTACATGATAGACGTCTCACTTTGACTCGTTTGCCGACTCATGGGGTCATTAGGCGGCGGGATTGGGTGAGACCCCGATGTATGTAGGAGTCGATGCATCGTTGTCGAGGATTCACCGCTCGCAGACATGCGTGGATATCCTATGCTATCTGAGGGGATAATAGTGTATAAATCTCTGGCCAGAGTACTAGAAGTGTTTTAGGTAAATGGGTTTACCTAGTTACACTCGCGATGTCACTATTCGATCTCCAAGATGTATGCATAGCTATCGGATCTATAGCGACTCTCGATTTACCAATGGTCGTTGATCTGATCGGGATATATGGATTGAAAGAACCGTACTGTACGCTAACCACGACCAACTGGTTCTTGCAGGAACTATCAATGATACCTAGGGGATCATGGGGCGATGTTGCTAGACGCTCTTACCATGATCCGATGGGCAAGTCCAGAATTGTGATTCCGGAGCCACAATGGTTGTGGGCCCACGGCTAGCTGTATCCCTGAACCATTGAGGGTCACACAAGTACTGGATTCGAGATTCCCGCATGGATACTGAGCTCAATGTGTTGAGCATGAGAAGAGTATTTTGGGGAGTGCAACTTCCTAAAATTCAACAGGTGTCAAATCGTGTTTTCCCGCTGTTGAGGGGCAAAACGGTCATTTTGCACTGGGGTTCTGAAAAATGGTTTTTCAGATCATAGTATTCAGTTTTGGAAACTGAGTCGATCGGTCCGATCTGATCGGCGATCGGAGTTATGATGAAGTCTCGGTGATGGGGATGAACTGAATGTTCATCCGTTGGACCCAGGCCCGTTGGGCCGGTCCAAGTCCATCACTAAGTCTACATAATGTACACTTAGGCTTCACAACTCAACACTTAACTCTTGATACAAACCCTAAACCTAGAGCAAAGTAGCCGCCCCCTCCTCTCTAAACAAGCCGCCGCCGCCTAGTGCCACCGCCGCCAGTCGCCGGAAACTGTTCCGGCCAACTCGACGAGGAGAATCCGTCCGCGCCGATATCGTCAGGCCTTCTAGTGCAGGCTGATGAAGGAGTCTCGTATCCGGTCGTGGACCTGATTGACGTTATCTACCGCCGCCTACCGTGAAGTGCCGGTTTCCTCGCGAAACTGGTCGGAGCCAGGCACGAGTTGCCAGCAAGGTAATCAACGATAAACACCCTATGAATGTCATAGATTGATTTGTTTATTGAATTGTATTGATCGTATCCCGGTAAATTTTTGTTCTTCCGCTGCCTCGCCGGGAGGCGTGATCCGGATCCGCCGTGGTCACCCAACAGCAACCAAGTGCCTAGACTCAAGTGTGATCAAAATAAATCGAGCTTATCCCAGTTTAAGCTCTGATACCAAAAATGTCAGGCTCGGTGCACAATACCGAGAATAACCACGCAAAAATACAATCGCGGAAGCATTTTAAAAGTGGCTAAAATTTTTCGCTTTGGCCTGACTTAGAAAACATATGTTAAAATACAATGATACTCAAAATACTGGTTTTACATCAATGGAAAACCAAACAACAGCAATACAAGCATAAAGTGTCTACCAATGATACAGACATATAATGATACAAGCACCGCGAGTCTCTCGCTCAAAATAGACACAAATTAGCAATAGAACATCACATTGGGAATTCCCCATGTGATGACTCTACTACATAACTATATATTATACATAACTGGGACACTCTATCCACCTCCTGGGGCACCACCAGCTAAGCCATCTCCGCGACCAGCTGAGAAACCTGGATAACCTAAACAACACACAGGAAACAAAGACAATCCAGCCCAAGAGGGACATGGGGTCAAACCCCAGTACGGAGAGCAACTGAAAAACAGCTAATAGACAGCAACAGATAATATGCAGATGCTATGCAAGAGGCAGCTGTACACAAAGTAGAAGGCTACAACCGGAACAGGGAGCCAAGGAACTCAGGACTAGCTTAACAATGATAACAGATCAACTGATTAGATAGTGGCCACGATGTGTGTGAGTATATGGGAGCTACCCACTCGTCTCAGCACACAGTACCAGATGCACAACAATCACTCAACCTGCTGTTGCCCAACTCATGAGGTGTGGTAGCTATCCACTCGGCTCATGGCGGCTAAAAACAACCCAGCAGGGAGATGAGGGTGACGGTATTGCCGCGCGGCCTCATTACAAGCATCCTGGTACACATTGATCAATACAACAAGGCACGACTAACAAGATCTGAGCTCAACATGATAAATATGTGCATGCAGATGCAACAAATAACGACAATCAATGGAATGGCATACACTGCACAACATACATAATTATCCATGCCAATCTCAAGCTGTAAAACAAGCTCACATCTGTACCTTATTTCTGAGCTACAATTACCACATCATAGTACCGAGCACTCAAATCTGAAACCTGCTAAACCAAATACAAGCAACGACTCAGGGACAGTAGCACAGAAACCAAAAACTGGGAGCTACGAGCTTATCCAGCTCTCTCCTACCCTTCTAGCACCACAGACAGCTCTAAACGAAGCATAAGGTAGGATCTAGCACTTAATCGAAAGCATTACCTGAACGGGAAAGCAAATCTGCCCGAAATGCTAATAGACTACACAAAGTATCTTCCTTCGTGAACCTCTTCCAGCTTAACGCAAGTCTTCGAAAGAGGTATAGAAAGAACGGTCTTGGAAAGAGGAGTCCAATGCTACCACTCTTGCTCCAAGCTGCGCCGTCTACCATGGGAATCGGAGAAGATAAGGTTCCGTGAACAGTAGCTAGGGTATCGCGACAGAGTAAGATTATGGGAAATATTTCTAAGTGTCGAGAAGATAGTGGTGAGACCAGTCAAAGTCCTCTATATATACAACTTAAGTCTCCCAAATCTGATGAACAGTACTCACCGACAACATAGGCTCAAAGCTGATTCCCACTCAGATCTGAACCTTACGCTAAAACAGATCTGAACTTCCTCCAGAACTACGTCGACCAAAGTCCACTATTCCACTGGTGCATGTCACCCGCTAGAACCAAATCTGCTATCGCTAAACGATGTCACATCGCAATCCATATCTGGATGGCCAGATCTCACACAAGCACTAACCAGCGTTCACTAATACCCAAACGGCGTCGTGCTTCCCTCCGGTCTAGATAACCCGAAACCGGTCTACACCAAAACCCTCAAACCCGGCCGATTCACACAGCGCTAACAACTTACGCATCTCAAATCTCATTTCTCCCAAACGACGGCGTTTCACTATCTACGTAGGGTATTCGACCAGCGTACTCCGAATACTTTGCGACAACCAGATTTGACCTCTAGCCTTGATTTCCATTAATCAACGACAATACCAAAGTCACCAACCAGCACTGCTTAACTCCCCGAATCTGATTACTACCTCACAAAACTCTCCAACTACCCAGAGCTGTTCCAATACCCAAAATATAGAGACCCGATACGTTCACCAAGCATACTAACTCCAAGCTGGTCCATCTCAGATATGTTAGGCCAGATCTGGTCTATACAAAACTTGATTAATGAACTTAATTAATCCACAAATTTTTCGGGTCTCACAATCAAAGAGTTTTAATGGACGGCCGTCATAACATCCAAATAATATGAGCCAACGCAATGGGAGTTCCATCCAACTCACAACTAGTGTCAACGACGTGCACAACTTTCTGGGACACAGAACCCCCCCCCCCAATAATATGAGTCGGGCTATGTATGCGGATAGCATCGGCGTACACCCATTGTTGATGGAAGGTATGAAATTTTAAACAATATTTAAATTCCCTTAGTTTCATGATCTCATTGAATAAACTTTTGTTTTATGATCAATTTAGAAGCTATGGACTAACATTGTCAAAGAGTGCTTCCGGATCATTGGAGGGGCTAAGGCTCACTTAAAACCCAACTTCCTAAGGCAAAGAAATGCTCTTCAGTGAGTACAGCATGTACAAGCCATTTTTAAGCCGGTATGAACTCTCTAAGATTGCGTTTTGTCACACGACTTCATAATTATCATCAAACTAAGTTTTTCAGTTTAGTCATGAAACTTTAATCTTGATATAAATTTTAAATCATATTTAAAATGAGGGATTTTATTTTTGAAATTTGGTCTCGTTAATTTTAAATCATATTGAAAATATTTGCGGATTCAACATCATATATATAATAGGGATGATCGATGACCGAGAGCTATGCGATCCATGGTCGCCAGTCACTGATTTAGGTCCAATTTTAGGTATGCAGTATGCAAATGCAATCCTATTACATAATCTTGCAGTTTTACATGTTTTCGATCTTCAATATCTTTGATCATTATCTCCTTCAAATTTATCTCCCACTAAGTCTAATATCTTTATTTAAAAGGGGTGGGAACAGACCATGAAACAGGCCTACTATTAGGACCGAAGGATCAGATCTCGAGATGCAATACTAAATAAAACAAAGGTCGTGAGATCTGATCCAATAAAATAAAGAAAATAAAGATTACTGCTACTGTTAAATATTTTGTGCTGCTATAAAGAGGTGCAATACCTCGGGTTCTTGAACATAAAACAGAGCACCGGAGACAGATCTGGTATGTAATAAAAACATGCGGAAAACACCAGAACTGAATCCTAAATTTAAAACTCCATGAAATCAGATTTCTGCTAAACAAAAGTAAACGCAACAGAGCATGTGAAATCTGATTTCCAATGCGTGACATATGTTTGTGCCAAACAGATTTGTGCGTGTGTGTATGCCATCAAATGTGTTATGCATGCTAAATAAATGCAAGTGTGGAAAACTGTAAATCATAAAGTGATTACTCAATGTTTGTTTATGGAAGTTCGGATATAAATATCCTATGTATCCCCTTCTTCCGCATCGGAAGGTTCCACTAGAAGATATGATCTACAGACCCAATAAAATTTGGGACTTACCCACTGCCCAAATTTGAACTCCTAGAACTCCACTCAATCACTTGTTTTACGTCTCTGTGAGAAAGGCTACAGACACAGAGTTTAACGTCTTCGTGCTTGGACGAGATCTGATTTTGCATTGTTGATTTGATTCACTCACTATTCTATTTCTCACATCTCTCAATATGTGTGAGTGAATCTCTGTGTGGAGATCTTACAGTGAAAGAAACTCTCGAAATAAGAAATCTGCATTGTTGATTTGATTCACTCACTATTCTATTTCTCACATCTCTCAATATGTGTGAGTGAATCTCTGTGTAGGAGATCTTACAGTGAAAGAAACTCTCGAAATAAGAAATCTCACACACTGGGAAAATGCTTCTAAAAAAGCTGATGAAGACTCAGTAGATGGCCAACTGCTTCGTCTTCTCTATTTTATTCCCTTTTTGCACTGTTCTTTTTGTGATGTTATCTTCAATCTTTCTATCGATCCTCTTCTTCAATTCTAGTTGTTTAAATAGCTTCCCCCAAAGATATAGCCGTTAGATAGATTCAAATCCCTTTCTGCGCTTGTTACGGCTAAACTGTCGTCTTCCCAAATTGGTGTGTAAACACCTTGAATCATTCTCTGTATATTGTACTATTTCTCCAAAATAGTACTGGTCTTGTCCCCTTAAATTAAGGCATTTGTACGACTCAATTTCAGCCATTTATTCTTTCCCTTTTAAACGGTTGATTGCGTCCCAACAGCTGAATGTATTCCAACAAATTGTTCAACAGCTGTTCGCTCAGCTGTTGTCTTTTATTTGTCACAACACTTCGCTCAACAGCTGTTCACTCAGCTGTTGGTTTTCTTCACATCAACAGCTGATTTTAGTCGTCGCTTCTATTCATCGTATTTGTCCACAATACTGTTCATCAGTTGTTGTCTTCTTTGTTCACAATCATTGTTCATCAGATGTTTTGCTATTCGTTGTTCCAACAGCTGATTCGCCTCTATTGATCAACATCTGATATATCAACAGTCAACATCTGATATATCAACAGTCAACATCTGATATAGTCCTTTCGTTACGCCTGAACAACATCTGGTTCGCTCTTCTCCATGACTGAATTAATCTCCTGCTGATATCTTCGCTACGTCTGATTCATCTTCGCTACGTCTGATTCATCTACATCTTTGTGCAACATCTGTTCTTTTATGTTTTCGCGCAACATCTGATTCAATAACTTGCAACAGCTGATTTATCTTCACTTCACATCGACGTCTGATTCATTTACGTTTGCGCAACAGCTGATTTATTTATGCCTTCGCACAACGTCTGTTTCATCTTTGTCTTTGCGCTACGTCTGGTTTATTTTCTTCTTAGCGCTCAACATCTGATTTAACTTTTCCTCTTTTCAACTTATAAAAATCTGTTCATTACCTGAATCATCTGCTCCTCATCTGATTCAGATTATTTCCTTGCCTCTGAGATTCTTCCTGTACGACGTCTGAGATCATCTTCTACAGTAGACATCTGATCAACCTTCTCTTTAGCATTTCAGCATTTCAGACTTCTCTTCACGTAAGGCGCTCCCTCAGATTTCTACTGTTCATCATGTCTCTTCCAGATTTCTCCTGTTTCGCGTACCAGACTTCTCCTCACATCAGTTTCCTCATCCTTACGTCTATCAAACTCTACATCAGATCTCTCCTGATTACTTCATCATATTTCTCTTCTTCTCTTCGTGTGTCTGTCAGACTCTTCATCAGATCTCTCCTGATCAAACTTCTCTATCAGAAATCTCTTGTTCAACTGCTGATTCTGCTTACGTCAAGGTTGCTGATCCACCTGTTGTATCAACTACTGGTCTTGACTTCTGTTTGCAACAGCTGATTGCTTGCAACTGATGAATGCTTGCAACAGCTGATTGCATCTTCTGTTTAGCGCTACGGCTGATACATCTTTTATTCACTACTGAACCAGTGAGTACAGCTGGACTCCACGTAAGCAACTCTGACCACGTAATCAAATCTGATGACTTCTATCGCAACAGCTGATTCAATGTCTTCTGCTTACAGCTGCTCACTCATATTTGCTTCAGCTGTTCCCTCACATCTTCTGTACAAATGTTCGCTCACATCTGATATCATCTTCTTTTATCAACGTCTGATGTCTTCTTTTATCAACGTCTGATGATAGCTTCTGAATGTTCTTCATCACTTCTTATTGCAACAGCTGAATCATCTTTGTAACATCTTATTCCATCTTTTTCTTCTGTTCAACTACTCCAACAGCTGAAATACATCTCTTCGTCGTTCCTTCATGATTTATACTATTTACATCTGTACACTACGTAGAAACGTTAGAAACACAATAGCAGGTTTTGTGAAATTCAAAACTCAGATCTGGATCTTTATCCAGATACCGTCACCTACTTTAAAATCATATTAACAATATTGCAACAAAATATCGTAAAACCTGGTATACACCTAACACATTGAACATAAATAAAACAATAAGATAATTTAATCAAATCAAATTTGATTATTATCCTAAAAAAATCACCGTTTTAAATATTAAATCATATTTTATAAATAAAATCATATTTTGTCAATTAATTGCATCAAAATATTAATTTTCAATATCAATTAATTAAATGAGAAAAATAAAATTTTCCCAAAAATTAATTTTGAAAATAATTTTGGGCTCCAACAATATTGGGGACCAACACCTCGAAATGAGTCAAAATTAATTCCGGTCCACCCGAAAAATCCAGATAACAAGTATCGGCCTGAAAACCCCGTCGGGATTCCTGAGGCAGGCCCTTGCAGAACCCTAGGTCGTGACATTGCCACAGGATCACCACTGGACTGCCGCACTGGCGCCACCGGCCTCGTGCAGGCATGCAGCAGCAAGTGCTGCATGCCGCCCACAGCACCGTGCTCAGTATAGTATCCTGTGCTGGAACCTCTTGGTTTTCTGAATCTATAAAATGAATATCTCAATTGTGTGGACTATGTACAACAAACAATCTTGTTTAGAAAGCATATGATCCTGTTGATCCTCTATCCCTATTGCGCCTGATGCTCTTCTATCTAAGCCGGTTACTTCTCTAACTGATATGAAGTCCTTTGCTCCAGATCTTGAACCTGTTTCTCAAAAAGTGGTTCAGATCTCCTTTCCTCAGCACATTTAGGAGCCTCGTGCTCTCTTCTCTTCATAGTAACAACCTCAGTCGCCTGTTTAATAAGTGTCAATTGCTCAGTAAATGTCAGAATGTGTGTGTGAGCAATCTTGAATTCACCCTAGGTAACCCAAGAAGTTATCTCCAATGATTGCTCACCAAAATCTGGAGCTTCTGGGAAGAATAATTGGCAAACCAGCTTGTGCACGAGCGTACCTATACTTTTCCTGAGCTACTTCAGTTCAACTTACAAGAGGCGAATAATCATGAGATCTTGGTTCCCATTGGGCTCATTTATCTTGATTTCTTCCAATACCCATACACTGACTCCCTCATGAGTTTCACATTCATCCGACAACCAATTAGATCCCGTCTCAGTAACACTACGAATACATCGGTTGTATATGCCCATAGCAAGAAGTTGTCTTCTATTCTTGTCATCATCTCTATGAGCATCATCGTTGTGATCGTGTTGAGCCTGATCTCAGTTTGGTACCTTTTCCATTTATCAAACTTCTGAAGCTGAGGTTCCACTCTGTCTCGGATAGACTGGACCACCAGCAGGAAATGTTCCTCAACTGGGTTTGGTCTATCAAGATTGTCAGGCCTCGTGCTCACATCAGAGAATAACCACGCAAACACTAGCGGAAGCAACCAAAAAGTGGCTAAAATTTTTGCTTTTGGCCTGACTGAAAGATAACATAATTTAAAATACGGTAATACTCAAAATAATCCCAGTTATACAACAAACAAAGGCTACAAGCCCAAAGTAAAACAGTACAGCATAAACATGCATCAAGTACCTGATAACAACCACAACTGCACAATACAAGTACTGATAGACTGCCAACTATATAGGTCTAAGCATCACCCGGGACATCCCACCCGCAGTGATACCAGTGCATATATATACTATACATAACTGGGACACTCTAAATACCTCCTGGGGCACCTCCAGCTGGGTTAAAACCACGACCAGCTGTGAAACCTGGGATACCTGAAAACAAGCATATGCAAACAAAACAAACCAAGTCCCGGAGGGACATTGGGGTCAAACCCCAGTACGGAGAGCAACTGAAACAACTAAAGGACAGCATAAGATAAATGCAGATGCTATGCATGAGACACTACACAACCACTGAAGGCTTCGACCAAAGAAGGGAGCCAAGGAAACTCAAGCGCAGCTCAACAGAATCTGCAACGAATAGTGGCCACTGGTGTGTGTACAAGCATACGGGAATTACCCGCTCGTCTTTACACCACACCTGTGAGACCTGGATTTATAATCAAGATTTAATTATTGGAATGTATCGGTTTTTAGAGATTTCTGGTGGTTTAGATCTCTGTTTGTAAGTTTGGTTGGCATTTTCGGGTCTGAATTAGCATTTGGAGCAATTCTGTGAGTTTTCATGTTTTTGAGATTTTTGTGTGAAAGCTGGTTTTATTGAGAAAGCTGGTCGAATAGGTGTAATCCAGTCGTAGCGTTTATTTTGGCAGCGTGAGATTCCAAAACGCCGTCGTTTAGAGAGATCTGGTAGCGCTTGAAATACCATTGCTGGTTTAGTGTATTTGTATCGAGTTGGATACGGTGTCGTTTGAATAAGTTGGGGCGACGTCGTTTTGGTGTAGCGCTAGTGTGAGATCTGATCGCATTTGTGAGTACCTGCTGGTTGTTCAGTCGAAGCAGATGTCAACGCGGGTCAACATCACTATAGCGCGAGAAGGAAACGTCGTCGTTTGGATGTTGCGGCTGGTTGTCCAGCTGCGAGAGATTTGTTCGCTACTGTAGCTTGCAGCGGTATTACGCGAGAGCTAGCGACTGGATGACGTCAGTTGTGCGACGCCGTTTTATTAAGTTGGAACGCAGCGTTTTGATGCAACGTCTGGTATCAGCTTTTGAATGTTGGATAATCCAGCTTTTGTATTTGAGAACCAGTCGATGGTTTTAAGTGACCAGCAGGTGGCAGATTTGATGACGTGTGCGGCGCGACGTCGTTTTATTAAGTCACTGCGACATCATTTTGATTTGCGTTGTTTGAAAATTCAGCAGCTGGTTTCTTTGCATCTGCTGGTTGTATTTGTTTGTAGTATACCTACTGGTTATGTCGGTGGATAATTTAACCAGCTTTTGCGAGATGTATTTAAGGAAGACTTGGTCTTCGATTTCGAGCACCAGATTCCATACTTAGTATATTTTCCCCGATTGTGTTCTTCGCTTCGAACCCTAGGTTACTGTTCACAGTAGCTTTTATCCGGAAATTCCCATCGTTTCCGGCCGCTGTTTGATACGTTCGAGGTAGCGTTGGACTCCTCTTGCGAAGCTCTATCATTCCATATCACGTTTGGAGGCTGTGGTTGGCTAGTTGAGGAACACGAAGTTGCTACCCAATTGTGCGTTTTGTAGTGCAGGTATAACTTCGTTCCTTTGTGATGAGATCTTGTTCCTAGCATTGCTTTAAGCTTCCAGTAAGTTGTTTTGGTAGTAATTGAGTTGGTTGAGCGTGGCTTCCAGCCGTGAGCTTCTGTAGTTGGCCGTGAGTTGTTGTTGATGATTCCCTGTATCTTGCGTATGTTTAATAGGTTGGAATCAGATTTCTCAGGCCTAGTATTGTGGTAATTGCGCTAGGAATTAAGGTACGGATCTTGAGCTTGTAATTCAGCGTGGAACTTAGCTTGGATGAATTGCGAGATGGCTGTGTTGGATTTCCGTGCTTTGTTGTTGTCCTGGTTGAGGACTGTGTATGCTAATTGTGTTTAATTGCTGCGTTGCATATGATTATATGCTTGTGTTCCAGCATGTTGCATACAGGCATGACATTCCAATTCCGTTGTGGCAGCCATTGCCTTGTTTCGTTGTTGCTTCTTTGTGTTCTTACCAGGATGCGAGGGCGAGCGGCGATTCCGTACTCTCATTTCCCCTATGCGCCGAGTGGCTAGCTACCACAGTTCATAGGTTGGGTGTTGATGCATCTGGTAAGGGTGGGAGAGTAGGGGTGAGTGGGTAGCACCCACATGTCCTACACTCACCGTGGCCACATATCCTGTTGCAGATCCCGTTGAGCTATTGTCTCCTTTCTCATGCATAACATCTGAATTTTATTCTTGCTGTTACTGCTGTTTTAAAGTTGCTCACCGTACTGGGGTTTGACTTAGCGTGTCCCAGTTGCGTATAGCATATATATATATATGTATCAGTTAGTTAGGGGGATGCCCTGTGCTTTGTTATTGTATCCAGTAGTTGGAGTCTGATACATGTTTTGGTTGTTATATGCTATACTGTTTGTTGTTTTTACGTACTGGGATATATTTTGAGTATCGCTTTATTTTAAATTATATCGTTTTAAACCGTTAGGCCAAAAACGAAAATTTTACCCGCTTTTTTATAGCTTCCGCATGTGTTTTTATGATTTTACTCTGTTTAGAGCACGAGGCCTGACAACACTCGAATACCAGATGCATTAAAAGAGCTCAACCTGCAGTTGCCAAACTCATGAACTATGGTAGTTAACCACTCGGCGCATGAGGGCTAACAGATCCCAGTAGGGATATGAGATTTCGGTATTGCCGCTCGCCCTCGCATCCTGATAAGAACAGAACAACAACAATACAACAAGATACGATGCAACAAGGATCTGAAATGCACGTGAAATAATGCATGTATGCAACAGCTGATCAACACAGAATACACAGCAACGCATACCAGCAATCTCACATAATATCCCACGCTAATTCCAAGCTATAACAAGCTCAAATCCGTACCTCGATATTTTGTGCAACAATTACTACACACGGGGTCCCGAGAAATCTGATAAGAAACCTGCTAAACAACGCACGCACAGAACTCAGGAACTACACATAATTCACAGCCTGGGAGCAACAACTCAACCAGCAATTTATCCTACCCAACCACTCAACAGGAAGCTCTAAACAAGGCTAAGAGTAAGATCTCATCGAATAATTCGAAGCGCTACCTGAACAACGCAACACACGGCCGAAGAAGCTGCTTCGCGATCTTGCTTCCAGCTAATTATAGCTTCCAACTACGGTATAGGATGAATCACCTTCACGAGAGGAGTCCAAAGCTACCTCTAACGTTCCAAAAAGCGACCGGAAATGATGGGAATCGTCGGAGAAAAGCTACGGTGAACAGTGCTTAGGGTTCGAGACAGAGAACGTGATAGGACCGATTTAAAGAGATAGCAGGCGCTGTTGTCAAGAATTAAAAATTTTGCGTGCTGCTATTTCAAAGATGAGGTGCAATACCTCTGGTTCTTGAAAATTGAAAAAATAAGCACCGGAGATAGATCTGGTATGAGTTAAAATCATGCGGAAAACACCAGAACTGAATCCTAATATTTTAAAACGACTCAAACAGATTTATGTACAACATAAATCAGTTCGACTGTGCAAATGTGCTAACTGTATGCGTGCTAAATAAATATGAATGAGTATGCGGAATGAATAACAGAATACGATACACAATCGATTTGTTTATGGAAGTTCGGACTTCAATGTCCTACGTCTCCCCCTCTTCCTCCTCGGAAGGTTCCACTAGAAGATTTGATCTATACATCATGTACAGACCCGATTCCGCAACCAGCAGCGGCGAGAACTCCTAGACTCTACCATCCCTCGGCTGTTCACTCAGAACTTGTTTAACGTCTCTGTTCAAAGACTACATACATAGAGTTTAACGTCTTCGTGCTTGGACGGAAACTGATTTGCATTTGGGTTTTGATTCACTCGCTAATCAATTTAGCTCAACTCACGAAATGTGCGAGTGAATCTGTGTGTGAGATTTTACATTGAACGCTCAACTCACGAAAGATAAATCTCACACACTGGGAAAATGCTCTTCAATAGCTGGTTCCTGTTCACAAAAACGTCGTCGCTTTCAGAGAGAGGGACACGTCACCACAAGACACGTCACTCGCTAGCCACTGCTGATCGCTAACCAACAGCTGATCACTCACAACGCGCTAATACACCAACGTTAGAAATCCACGTCAGCGTTGCTGCTGCTTCCTACCAAAATGCAACGTCTGAAATACCAACAGCTGGCGCGATCGCTTATCAACTGATGCAAAACCCGAACAAATATCTCTCTCTCGACTGCTGATAGCATCTCAACTGCTGATTCCAACACTTAGGCAAATCCGATGACTTCAAAACACGCATCTACTACCAGCTGGTTCCAACCCGAGCAACACCTGATTGAGAAAACACAGGTCTCACAAAGATCAACAAGAATCTCTTTTCCTTTTGCTGTAGGATCATTCTTTGGCAATAAAAGAGTGGCCCAATTGATCTTTTTTGTTTATATTTGTCGGTTTAGGGACAAACCATGCATGATTGATTTCTTCTCCGATGCAGCAGCTTCTCGCTCATCGATAGAAAGTTCCCTTCACCACTGTCCTCCAGATGAGGATTCCCTACCATCATCTTCTCAACACCACCACCAGTAACAACCGTGATAGGTTTTTCAAGAACGATAGAACCAGTTGCAGTAGTGGGAATAAAAGATATAGGTTGCACCAGCTTAGGCCTTTTAGACCTTTCTTAATGCACTGGTGCAAACACAATAGTATAAGTGTGGCTATTACCTGGTTAAGGATGCTCAGCGGCCTCCGAGCTGGTGTCAGATCACACCTTGATTGGCTGAGAGCCCTTAGCTGTTAGTGTCTTCGTGGTGATTGCTTCTCCTGCCGATGTGGCCTTCCTCTTTGCTATCCACTTTTTCTTTAGTTCATGCGCTCTTGAAACTTCATGAGCTTTCAGCTTTTGGGCAACCATCTTCTCAGTGTCACCAATCTGATGCTTCGCTTCCACAAATTTAGATACCATAGAAGCATTTTTCATTTTGTAAATGTGAACATTCTTGATGTTCAAAACTTTCAACGGATGTAGAACCACGAACTTGCCAAGGTCCACGCCAGCAAACGTCTCAAGTAGCTTCCCTATCTTCATGGCATAGCCCTGAGACTGGTGGGCTAGAGATGCCACCACAGATGTGAAAATTCCAAACAGAACGTTTGACCAGTCAACCCTTAGGTTGGTGCTGATCACCACCATCACGTCAAACCGTTCTGCTGGGACAGCGTCAAAGGACCCCGCCTTTGTTGTCAATTATTTGTGTCACGGCCGGTGCTCTAAATCTCATAGTTAAACACACAATTAACTCAAAACACGGAAGCTTAAAAAGTGGATAAAATTTTTCTTTTGGCATGACGGAAAATTTGCCTTTAAAATAACGCAAATACTCAAACTACCGACTTATAACAAAGTCGAATAACAGCCCAGTACCAAACTCTTAAACAATGCATGTATATAATCCCAACAACAAAACAACGAGTCATCAAAGCACAACTACATAGGGCATCCCATGGTAAATGACTCGATAGACTATATACATAACTGAGAACTCAACGACACCTATGGGGCTCCACTGGCTGACGCACCAACGAGGCCAGCTGCAAAACCTGAAAACTACATACACAACAGAACAACCCTAAAGGGAAGGGGTCAAACCCCAGTATAAAGAGCAACGTAATACAGCAAACAGATACATTATACAATATATCATGTCGTGCAATGCATGAGAGCCAAAGAGGTCAAAGGAATGACCGGGGCTCAAAGGACATCTCAACAGAATGAGAATACGCAGCTCACAGAAAACACTCAACTGTTGGAAATCAGAACAGGAGGGGTCACCCAACTTGTGAGAGAATGGGAGTTACCCAGCCGCTCGATCCCACACGGTACCCGATACTCTACAACCAGAAGTGGCCGCAATTCATGTGAGAGAATGGGAGCCACCCAGCCGCTCCATCACACGACGAACTAGAACACTGTTGGAGAACTGTGGCGGATCCGGATCACGCCTCCCGACGAGGCAGCGGAACAACAAAATTTGGGTCGGGAGACGATCAATACAATTCTTAAACATGCAATCTATGAACCACTCATAGGGTGTTTTGATGATTACCTTGCTGGCAACTCGTGCCTGGCTCCGACCAGTTTCGCGAGGAAACCTGCACTTCACGGTAGGCGGCGGTAGATTACGTCAATCAGTTCCACGACCAGAAACGATCTCCCTCCGATCAGCCTACACTAGAAGACTGATGGATTTTATCACCAACGGATTCTCCTCGAAAAGTTGGCCGGAATAAATTCCGGCAAAGAAAGCGGCGGCGGCGGCGGCGTGCACCGGCAGCGGCGGCGAGGCTTTTAGAGGAGGAGAGGCGGCGCCTTTTAGAGCTAGGGTTAGGGTTAAGAGTTGTGATTAATGTATATTGATCAAAGCCTCCTAAGTCTACATTAAGTAGACAAGCAATAGACTTGGACCGGCCCAACGGGCCCAGGTCCAACGGATGAACATTCGGTTCATCCCTATCACCGTGACTTCATCGTAACTCCGATCGCCGATCAGATCATACCGATCGACTCAATTTCCGAAACTAAATACTATGATCTGAAAAACCATTTTTCAAAATCCCAGTGCAAAATGACCGTTTTGCCCCTCAACGTCGGGAAATCACGATTTGACCCCTGTTGACTTTTAGGAAGTCGCACTCCCCAAAATCCTCCTCAAGTGCTCATCACATTGAGCTCAGTATCCGTGCGGGAATCTCGAATCCAGTACTTGTGTGACCCTCAATGGTTCAGGGATACAGCTAGCCGTGGGTCCACAACCATTGTGGCTCCGGAATCACAATTCCGGACTTGCCCAACGGATCATGGTAAGAGCGTCTAGCAACATCGCCCCATGATCCCCTAGGTATCACTGATAGTGCCTGCAAGAACCAGTTGGTCGTGGTTAGCGTACAGTACGGTCCTTTCAATCCATATATCCCGATCAGATCAACGACCATTGGTAAATCGAGAGTCGCTATAGAACAACGCAGCTGGGAGAAGCAAAGAAACGACAACGTACACTTTACCACTTCGCGTCTCCTCCTCCGGCCATCTCCGGCCGCGATACCAGTAGGGAACTGACATGTTTGGAACGGGGTTTCCAACGGTACCACTCTTGATCAAAGTTGGTCGGCCGAACTCCGGCCATCGGGAAACTAGAGGTACGAGTGAACAGTAACTACAAGGGTTTTGGGAGAGGTAGCTTCTCGAACACTCGGGAGAATAAGATATTCTTGGTGTAAATATGACTAAGTCATGGGTCAATAGTCTTTTATATACTACTACACCATGATCTGATCTACAATTCCCACAGAACAGCTCAGAGCTACTCTACTGCTCCAGCTTAGGTATACACGCACACCAGATCACGCATCTTCTCAGCTCACGCATTCAGATCAGATCGCATACACAACAGCTTGTGCATACCCAACTTAGCACAGAGCTAAAGATCAGATCTATCTTCCAGCACAAGAACCACGGACCCCATCTACCCAAACTACGAACCAACCAGATCACGCACAACACAGGTCAATTCTCGCATACCCAGATCTCACGACCACAACAGAATATGCTCTCCAGCATGCTCCAGCTTAGGTATACACGCACACCAGATCACGCGTCTTCTCAGCTCACACATTCAGATCAGATCGCATACACAACAGCTTGCGCATACCCAACTTAGCACAGAGCTAAAGATCAGATCTATCTTCCAGCACAAGAACCACGGACCCCATCTACCCAAACTACGAACCAACCAGATCACGCACAACACAGGTCAATTCTCGCATACCAGATCTCACGACCACAACAGAATATGCTCTCCAGCAGCTCAGACTCTCAGCAGATTACATCTTCACGGCTCAGGCCAGATTACGCACTTGGACTAGCTCAGAGCCTTCAGCTCAGCTTACAGTTTCCAGAACCATACGCACTACCTAGACCAACACGCACCTCAACACTTCAGCTCACAGAGCTCAGCTCAGACCTCAAAGCTGACTACAGTTTGGGCATAGCTCAGGGCGCTTCCACTAACAGCTTGCACACGCCAACAGGTCATGCCCGTGACAGCTCATAGCTCACAACTTCTACAATAGTAACATATCACAGTCGAGACCGGTTTACACACCTGGTCAGCTCACGCGAGACCTACAGCTTACGCCGAACCTGTTCTACGCCATCAGCTTGCACCAAGGCAGATTAGATCGCATCCTACTTACCAGCTTAGGATGCTCCAACAGTTCACAACGCCCCAAAGCTGTTCGATAAGCCCTCAGATCACCGTGCGTAGTCTAGGAACAGTTTGTGATTCCAGAACGGACTCAGCATAGTCCTTGTTGAATAGCTTACATATAATCTGGTCCACAATCAACAGCTTACGCTTCCACACGTCAAACCAGCTCGCGTAACATACCAGCTTACCTCTAATATGGACCTCTAATCTGTTCCAACATCCAAGAGCAGCACGGCCACTCTAACAGCTCTCGCCCGTGCTAACTTAAACCGAAACCAAAACAGTCTTAGTGCGAAACGTGATAGCTCTCTAAGCTGAATAACCTCGGCTGATTAACCATAAATTAAACCCGATTAATCTACTAATTGGCTTGGTTAATCATAGCCCTCACAATTTGGCTACGATATCATTCAATAGGCGGTATTTCAAATTCATCTCCTTCTTCTTTGAAGGGTTGAACGAAACACCCGATAGCCAGAAGACTACCTTCATCTCCTCGAGGCTGCAGTAGGGCTTGCCAAAACTTGTTATACCCTCCGTCAGCAAACCAAAGTTCTCTATGAATAGATCCTTCGTTATTACCATCTGATGTCCACCCACAGCGCTCACAACTTTTCCATCTATCGCTGATGCTCCTACAAAGAACTGATTTAGGGCCTCCTCGTACATTGACCCTAAAACTCCAAGAAAATCTCCGAGTCTAGATGACTCCAGAGTGCAGAACAATTGGACCATGCCTTCATCCGACAAGGTCAAGACATAGCCAAAGTTGACATGTACAGTGTTAGCAGTGAATGATGTCATTGCAATGTAGATTGAAATACAGTGAAGATAACAGATTAGGGATGAAAAAAGCTTTTGGAATGTAATAATGCTTTGAGAATGCCGAGAGATTTTGAAAATGTAAAAAATGAAAATAATTGCTTATGGTAAAAATATAGAGATGTGTGAATGATGAAAGACATGGGTATACGTTTCACGTGTAGAGTAAAATGCGTTTGAAATTCAAATCACATAACCATAGGATTTTAAAATTTTGAAAAGACAATTTAAATTTCGACTGTTCATCTTTTTACTATTACTACAACAAAACAACTAAAAGACAACGGTGAAAATCCGTTGTCTATTGGGCAAATCAATTGTTGTCGAAGTCCGTGTTGTTAAAAATGTCGGTTAACGACAACATTTATTGTTGTTGTTTGATCCTATAACGGTGAAATCGTTGTTGAGAACCCAAAAAACCTGTTGTCGAAGGTTGTGCTGTTAAAAGTCCCGGTTAAAGACAACAGTTTTTAACCCTTGTTGTTTTCACCAATAACAACAGTGAATACCCCCCGTTGTTCAAAACCAAGTTAACCTGTTGTCGAAGGTTGTGTCCCCGTTAACAACAACGGATTTTCACCGTTGTTTATATCTTTAACAACGATGAATACCCGTTGTTGAATATGACTATGAAAACAATAATAAATCCTGTTGTTGCAGCCAGTGTTGTTAAAACGGTCAACGACAACGGTAAAAATCCGTTGTAAATCGTCAAATAAATTCGTTGTGTGTGAATTTAAAACACGTTTTTTTATTAATTTCGACGATATTTTTTAAAATCCGTTGTTAAATCAAGACAATATTTTTTTCTCGATAATAGAAATTTCTATTTATAAAAATTAACTATTATTATACAAATATTAGGAATTTCAATTAATTACAAAACAAATAAATACAATTGGACCAGATTATAGAAAATACCACAAAATATTCAGTTTTCTCTTACAAATTATTCATTAACTTCTCAATAATTTCATGAAAACCTTTGCATGTCCTCCATATCAGAGACCGCAACATCTAAACAAAACAAATGAATACGATTAACATAACTTAAGGCGATAAATTCAACACACAAAAATGAAACATGTTGAATCCAACAAATCTCAGCTAAAAGCTATCCAATTGACAGAACAAATTAATCGGATTAGGAGTCATGCCACTGCATCCAACATACTCAAGTCATTTTCGTTTCATGCCTTGCGGAAGGGCTATACTCCTCATCAACATAACCTAATATATGCAACAAATTAAGACTTCAATATGTAATTCAACCAATTTCATACATTAACATACTTATAAACCCGAATATAGAGTTCAGCCTGACAGGTATTTGATCCTCATTACCAAATTTCCAAATGAAAACGGCAAAACTCAACCACCACCTAAAAAGTGAACAATCCAGACCAGTTTTCTCTCCAACCACGTAGACATATGCATGTTCGGGAAAAAATCAAGCAGAATAAAGACCCGCCACTAAAACCATAGCCACCAGAAGAAATTTGAGGTCTAGAACAGCATAGTACGAAAAAGCAAGTCAGATCAGATTTTGAATCTTACCTAGTCATAAATATGATCTTGAATGCATTCTGCACTTTCGATTTCCTCACGAGTGTACTCTTTTGTTGTAAACTGTTAAAAAAATACATTAATTCTAGTAGAAAGTGAGATTGTAAAATAATTATTTAAGGTAATTAAATTCATAACTATTAACTTCAACGAGTGTCTCTCAACAGCAGCCACTTCTTCAACAATGATAAAGGAATTAAACTGCATGAAATGCGGCAAGTTAAACCAGCAGGTAACAAGAAACAAAGGCAAGCAATCAGATTTCATTTAGACCATAAAATTACAATTACGAAGTAACACAAGCACAAATAAATAAGCTGGAGTTAATATAGAAGCCTTTCACCATTATACAAAGTAAATACATGGCGTTCTATATGCACATAACATAAAAAACACAGTTACACATCAATTGACATCAAAAGAAATAAAAGGTTCAAAGAAAAGACTAGCACCCAAATTAAATAAAAAAAATTCAGAACACAAAAAAGGCATTAAGGAAAAAATTACCACAATCAGTTAGAAACGCTTTCAATCATATATCATAAAAGCACAAACGCCTCAAAAGCAGCAAAACATAATAAATCAAGAAAAGCTACAAAAAGGCTATGAAACTCATAGTCGCTGAATGTGCAGGCAAACAGTCAGAAAAACTATGTCAACAAAAACATACAAAAATAAACAAGAAAAAAATTACCTTAGTAGTGAGGGTGCATCCCTTGGTAAACTCCTCCAGGAAGAGCTCTAAGTCCTGAAGATGCTCCTGCTGGTTGATTGTGCTGGCTCTGATGTCCAATGGAAGACAAGCTGTAATGTGCACCCTAAAGATAATCTCCAGAGCCCATTCCAGCAGAGCTAGGAGGCAAACCATAAAAGAATGACCCGCAACCCGCACCACTCGTTGCTCCTCCGCCTGCACCAAAATATCCACCAGCAGCTCCACCAGTTCCGCCACCTGCACTACTCAAGCCAGCGCCCACACCACCCAATCTCGTTCCAGCACCATATCCACTTCCAGGCCCACCTAATGCAGCACCAGTACCACCCAACCCCGGAGCAGTACCTTCCAATCCACCCAGCTCCAACAGGTCCGCCAAAATGAGAACCACCAGCAAAAGGCGCACCAAGTCCAGACCCAAACCCACTACTCCCTTCCAAATTTGACCATGCAGCTTGGGGTCCAATAGCTGAAGAACCAGGACCCACAGCGCCTACGCCCAACCCACTTGAGAAACCACGATATTGTCCACCAACCCCACCTGCTCCACCATATTGGCCACCCGGAACAGTGGCCGCAATTCCGTTTCCAGTTCCCTGATTAACTCCTTGCACTCCCATGGGCCACGGAACCCCAACCCAAAGGACTTCCCTCTTTTCCCCAATCGCCAGCTTACAATGTAACTGGTGATTTCATGCGGACAATGTGAACTCTGGCTTGATGATTTTGATTTGCTATGTATTTGGTGTTCGCTACATCCACGCTTTTGATGTGGTTCTTTCTGATTTCTCCTAGTTATTAAATTAGCGTAATTGTCTGGAAGTTGTAAAAAGAGATCCAAAGGGGAAAAAATTCAGCTCTGCCTCTCTTGCAACCACTATCCATATCACCGAAAAATGGTAAAGGTTCAAACGATTTGCTATGTATTTGGTGTTCGCTACATCCACGCTTTTGATGTGGTTCTTTCTGATTTCTCCTAGTTATTAAATTAGCGTAATTGTCTGGAAGTTGTAAAAAGAGATCCAAAGGGGAAAAAATTCAGCTCTGCCTCTCTTGCAACCACTATCCATATCACCGAAAAATGGTAAAGGTTCAAACCACAGTAGCTCAAATCAATCAAGGAAGAATCGAAGGAGATCGAAAGAGGGCTACGCCTGCGGGCAAGGAAGAAAGAGGAATACGTAGAAAGCAGATCGCAATGATTTTTTCCAAATGTCATGCTCAAACAACAGCGAATTGAAATAAACTGTTTTCATTGGCTTTAAAAACACGCTCAACGACAACAGTTGTTATGAAACCGTTGTCGTCTCCCAAAATCATAAAAAAACCAACCCAATGACCAATGGTTATAACCAAACTATTGTCGTTTACCAACAATGAAAATTAAAAAAAAAACGATCATTGACAACAGCTTTAATAAAACTATTGTCATTAAGCTAAACAATATCACAAGACATTGTTTTTAAAAAACCTTTGTCGTTGTCGTAGAAAATGCGCTCATCAACAACATATTTAACCAAAACCGTTTTTATAAATTAAAAAACAACGGTTCTATTTGAATCCGTTGTCTATTGCGCGTTGTTGAAGGCCTATTTTGTAGTAGTGTATTTCAGATTGGAAACAAATTTCAAACCCGTGATAAGATCTAACAATATTCGTATCTAAAATTGAAATAGATTAGCGAAAATCAGATCCGATCAGACACAGATCGTAGATTTTTGTTCTTATCTGTTTGAAAAAAAAATGTTCCCCCTCAACGTAAGTGTAATCAATTTAGGACATATATAAGAGACCCAATATGTTTCAAAATACAAAAACTTAGCTTCTGGCAGAGGCTTGGTAAAGATGTGAGCTACTTGCTAACCGGTTGATACATGCTTCAGTCGGATGTTCTTTTTCAGCACATGGTCCCTTATGAAATGATGTCGTATATGAGTGTGATTGGTCCTTGAATGCAACACAGGTTCTAAGTTATCGCGATTGCACTTGTGTTGTCGTAGAAAATGAGTGCACCTATGGCTGCAACACTAGAGTCTCTAAGCTGTTGCTGAATCCATAGCAATTTAGCACAATAGCTTCAAGCTGCTAAGTACTCGGCTACATCAATAGATGTAGCAATTGATGTCTACTTCTTGTTGAACCACGATTTGAGCCTATCATCAAAGACTGACAAGTCCATTTGTGCTTCGCCTAAAATTTTACAACCTACGTAATCTGCATCAGAATAACAACCAATTGAAACTAGAATCTTTGGGATACCAAAGACCCACGTTATGAGTGCCTTTTAAATATTTTAGAATTTGTTTTAAACAACTAAATGTGTTTGTTTTGGATTGTCTTGGAATCTATCACACATATAGACAAAACATGATGTATGTTCTATTAGCAGTTACGTACAATAACGATCCAATTATTTTTCGATACATTGTTACCTCAACGGTAGTACCGGCCATGTATTTGTCTAGCTTGATGTATGCACTCATCGGAGTAGCTATGTTGAAATATTTTTCCATCCGGAACTTCTTCAAAAGTCCTTCGTGTCCTTAGCTTGATTGATTATTGCACCATTCTCAAGCTGCTTGACTTTTAATCCCAAGAAAAATGTCAACTCGTCCAACATGCGCATCTCAAACTTATCCTGCATCCATTTGGAAATCTTTGTGCATAATTAGGATTATTCGAGCGAAAACTGATATCATCAACATCGATTTGGACGAGCAATATGTGATCATTTTTGATAAATTTGAAAAGAGTTTTTCTATCGTTCCAATAACAAAATCATGATCAATTAAAAATTTAGACAATCTATCATACCGAACTCCTGGTGTTTGTTTCAGACTTACAGAGCTTTGTACAGTTTATAGACATAATCTGGTTTGATATGATCAGTGAATCCAGAAGGTTGTGCAACATACACTTCTGCTAATAGGATGTCGTTTAAGAATGCACTTTTAACAACCATTTGAAAAACTTTAAAATTTTTATACGCGGCATGTGCAAGAAAAATCCTACTTGTTTCTAGTCTAGCTACAGGTGCGAACAATTCATCAAAGTCTATTCCTTCTTCTTGGCTATAATCTTGAGCGATTTTATTTATTTTTTATAATGACACTATCCTCGTTTAACTTGTTACTAAAGACCAATTTAGTACCTATGACATTGTTAGCAGGTGGTCTAGGAACTAAATGCTAAACTTTATTCCTTTCAAACTAACTAAGCTCTTATAGCATAGCTTCTATCCAGCTTGAATCAGCTAATTCCTCTTCTACTTTCTTAGGTTCCATATGAGAAATGAAAGCAGAGTTAAAATATTCATCTATCATCTGGCCTCGCGTCCTAAGTGGCAGAAGGGTTACCGGAGACTAGTTCGCATGTATGATTTCTATTCCCTCAGAAACTAGGTACAACGGGATCTTTGTCAGTCCGGGTGCTTATAAACACAGATACAACACCAAAATACGGAAGCTCAAAAAAAAAGTGGCTAAAAATTTTTCTTTTGGGCTGACCTTAGAATACATCATTCAACATAGGCGTATACTCAAAATACAGTTTTGAATAAAGACACCACATAAAACGCCATGAAACAAATATTTTTGGTGCAGCGGCGGATCCGGATCCCGCTCCCGGGACGCAGCTGAAGAATTTAAAAATTGGAGCCCAGGATCCGGATCCTTGCTGGCATCTAGACGCCTGGCTACGACCATTTCCACGAGGGAATTGTCACTTCAACGGTTGAACGGCTGGATCGACGCCTAATGAGGTCCAGAATCTAAACACCTTCGTCGATTTGCACTAGAAAACCGACGAAAATTTCACGGACGGAATCTCCTCGCCAAGATGGTCGGAAAAAATTCCGACGACGGCGACGACAAGGTGGCGGGCGGCGGCGACGGTGAGGGAAGAAGGGAGAGGGTAAGAGTTTGATGAATAGCTTTTGGTGTTTTAGTTCTCACTATTGAAACTGTCTCCTCATTGCCATATTTATAGATTGAGCGATAGAGTTTGATTTGAACAAAACAGTGAACATTCGGTTCAACTCAAACAGTTAACATTTGGTTCAACTCAAACAGTGAACCTTCGGTTCAAGTCAAACAGTGAACATTTGTTTCAACTCAAATAGTGAACATTCGTTTCAAATCAAACAGACTGTGAACATTCGGTTCGAGTCAAACTGTGAACATTCATTTCGACTCCCTCGATTGTGGTCTCATCATAATCCCGATCGATGATCAGATATCACCGATGTGCTCAGTTTACAAAACCGATCATTATGATGCAAAATCAAATTTTCGGACAACTAAATCTATATATGACAGGTTTACCCTCATTAGCTAAATATGGAAGTCCTACTCCCTTAGCTACTTTTAGGAAGTCATACTCCCAACCTTCCTCCTACTATTCTCAACACTTTGAGTACCATATCCATACGGGAATTGGGAAACCAGTACTTGTGTTACCCTCAATTGTGAGGACTAGAAATCTGTTAAATGGTGATTAGCGATATAATCAGATCTGGATTATGACTTGGTGATTTTCGAATTTGCATGGAGGTATTTTGAATGGTGTCTAGTATACTGTGCAGTGAGTATGTTATCATATTGTTGTTTGAGAGAGAGCGTTAGCGCTTTAGACAGATTTGGTGTATCGTAAATTGCTGAAACTCAGATTTGTAGAATTCCATGCGAGTGAATTAGAAGCGCGGTGAAAATTGGTTTGATTCGTTGTTTTCAGGTTTGGGTGAGATCTGTGCGTCCAGATATGGTACTCGCTGGTTTGGGTGAGTTACCGCAAGCGGGAAGCGAGACGATGTCGTTTTGGCGCTAGTCAGATCTGGTATTGAGAGAGGGACAAATTTGGATAGCGGAGAGAAGTCATGCGTTGGTAAACGGCACTATTTGGATCGGCCCGGTTCGAGAGTTCGGAGTAAATCGGTGCGGTTTGAGGATCCCAGATTTGATCAAATCTGGATGAGCGTTACTGCGGTCTGCTTCAGATCTAGAGATGGAGCGACGTCGTTTAGCGTTAGTGAGCGGGACTCCTAGGCGACACCGTTTTGATTGGTAGCGCTTGTTGAGCGTAGCGAGGCTAGATGTGAGTTATCGCTAAAACCAGATCTGAGAGACTTTTGCCTTAGCGCTAATATCTGAGTGTCGATGAGATCTGAATAAGTCGGTGTTTACTTTTACTGTATCTTTGACCTGAGGGATTTTAATGTAAGGGACGATCGACACTTAGTCATTTTTCAACCCGACATTTCCTATCTACTTTCCAGAGAAACCTCGATTAGTACTGTTCATCCGAACCCTTCTCCGTTAGATAGCCGTCGATTTCCGCCGTTGTTTGGAGTGAGATTGGTGGCGCTGGGTTCGTCTTGCTTAGCTCTTTCGATTGATATAAGTTTGGAGTTGTAGATCGACTTGTGGAAGAGGTGCGAAGTAGTTGCAGGTTCGAATTGTTGGCATACGGTGGCGGATCCGGATCCCACATCCCGGGGGCGCAGCAGAAATAAAAAATTAGCCCCGGAAAGCGTTCAATACATCAATATAAATCTACAAACATACATAGGGTGTTCGTAGATTTGTTACATTGCTGGCGTCTAGGCGCCTGGCTCCAACCAGATTTACAAGAAAACTGGCTCTTCACGGTAGGTGGCGGTAGATCCTCCAATCAGGTCCACGACCGGAATCAATCTTCCTCCGTCAATCTGCACTAGAAGACTTGACGGATTTTGCCACGGACGGAATCATCTCGTCGCGGTGATCGATGTTGGGGAACCGCGGCGGATCCGGATCGCGCCTCCCGACGAGGCAGCGGAAGAACAAAAACAATACCGGGAGACGATCAATACGATAAAAACAAACTAGCTATGACATTCATAGGGTGTTTAGATGACTACCTTGCTGGCAACTCGTGCCTGGCTCCGACCAATTTCTCGAGGAAACCGGAACTTCACGGTAGGCGGCGGTAGATAACGTCAATCCGGTCCACGACCAGATGCGAGACTCCTTCGTCAGCCTGCACTAGAAGGCCTGACGAGATCGGCGCAGACGGATTCTCCTTGTCAAGATTGGCCGGAACAATTTCCGGCGAGAGAAGCGGCGGCGACGGCGACTAGCGTCGGCGGCGGCGGCGTGAAGAGAGGAGGGACGGCAGCCTGCACTAGAAGGCCTGACGAGATCGGCGCAGACGGATTCTCCTTGTCAAGATTGGCCGGAACAATTTCCGGCGAGAGAAGCGGCGGCGACGGCGACTAGCGTCGGCGGCGGCGGCGTGAAGAGAGGAGGGACGGGCGGCGCTTGCTTTAGGATTAGGGTTTGATTTGCATCAAGTGTTAAGTGTCAATTAAGCCTAAGTATATACAAATAGACTTAGTGATGGATTTGGATCCGGCCCAACGGGCTCGGGTCCAACGGATAAACATTCAGTTCATCTCCATCACCGAGACTTCATCGTAACTCCGATCGCCGATCAG
>KV001302.1:12986-44719 GCA_001598015.1 Dorcoceras hygrometricum | reverse complement strand
AATTATATTTTTTTGTCGCTTCCGCAATTTTCTCTGATTTCCGAATGTAGAAACGAACATATTTTTGGATATGTAATATACTGGTTTGAGCTATGCTATGATGGCTTAATGTTTCACAATTTTTATAATTGTTTAATATTGCCGATGTCATGAGTCTCGGTCTCGGGGCGTGACAGGATGTCCTGTGCCTTTAATTATGTTGGGGATCTGTAGTTGATTTACTACATATTGTTTACCTGTTGTGTTGTGAGTTTTGAGTTAAACTCGTATTTGATTATGAACTATTTTGAATTATAGGTTGGATCAGGTCCAAACTCGAAAAATTTTAATCCTTGATTTTGTCGTTTCCGCTTAATTGTGTAGTTATTTATGTATTAGCGCACCGGGCCTGACATTTTGCTATCAGAGCTTAAAATGGGATAAGCTCGATTTCCTTTTCGTCACACTCGAGTCTAGGCATAGAGTTTGAGCTTTTGATTTTGATTGGCTCTGTGATTTGTGAGATTTGTATCTGCCTCTGTGTGTTAGCTGCTTGTATTCTTACCTCTGAGTTTTGTTAGATTCCGTCGAGAAGAGGTAGGAGTAGAATTGCTAGGCAGACTGGTGATGAGTCTAGAGCCCCAGACAGTGATGAGGATGTTCAGCAGCATAGTATACCTTTGCGTCGACGGAATAGACAGACAGAGGTAGATGACGTGACTAGACAGATTGGCGAGATGGAGCTGGTCTTGGCTAGGTTTCAGAGGATGAATCCCCCTACGTTCACCGATGCCGAGGGTGGTTTGATGGCTGAAGGCTGGCTAGAGCATATGGAAGAATTGTTTGATGCTGTCGAGTATTCTCAGGAGAGAAGATTGAAGCTAGCGGTTTTGCAGTTGAGGGAGAACGCTCAACGCTGGTGGAAGGATACATCCCGAATCTTGAGACAGAGTGGGGCTATGATTACTTGGGAGAGCTTCTGTGCAGGGTTTCGACAGGAGTATACCCCGGAGTCCTATTACAACAACCGCGAGAGAGAGTTTGACAATTTGAATCAAGGGGACATGAAGGTGGCCGAGTATTCCAGGAAGTTTTCTTCCCTTCTGCGTATGTTCCCCATGTGGCTAACCAGGAGAGGACTAAGAGGAACAAGTGTTTGAGAGGTTTGAAGCCTGAGTTGTTCCGGATGGTGTTGGATGGTTCTCTCGCGATTTATGCTGAGGCCTTGGATAGAGCGGTGGACATCGAGGAGAGTCTGTTAGAAGCGCAGAATCAGGTTCAGTCGACAGCTGGACATACTTTTCAACCTGTGCTTGAAGTGGCGCAGTAGTTTCAGCCTCCTCAAGGTCGCAGCAATCGAATCGCCAGAGGTTCAAGACTCGAGGAAAGCAGTTCAAGAAGCGGTCTGTGACACCCAACCCCATGGGTGCCACGGAATCAAGGAAAAAGAAGTACAAAATGCGAAGTCGCGATATTACAACTACTGAACTCTATTTGAATTCATCTTTGTTGTAACGGATCTTAATACAGATTTGACTAAGATCAAAGACGACAAAAACAGCAAAATACAAAATGAACATCACGGAAACGCAGGCCTTCGATAAACACTAGCACGCCGCTACTGGTTCAAACTCCACCTCCCATCTGCTCCGGCGCGGACTCACCTGCACCAAGAAATCTAGTGAGCCTAGGGGCTGAACAAGAAAAACTGAGAGTAACAAAACACAATATTTATATGCAGGTGCAATACATAAGACATCATAGTTTAAAGGAAGTCATAAAACATCATTCATCGTCAACATCTGTTCTGGGAATAAGATCAAATCCCAATGTTATCATTTTCGTTAGAATTATGGCTCAGAAGCTCTACTTAGGTCCCATTGCACTCGATCGAATGACTACTGATATCAGTTACAATATGGTGAAATCTCACCCAATATGAAGGGGCAACCGACCCTCTCGTCTGCTGCTCACCCTTCCAATATGGACCGTCTGTTATCTTTCTTATAAATCCTAAAGTCTGAACATTTTCCTCCTTTAAACAACTACTGAACTAAATCAGATCTTAACATCAGGGTTCACTTCATTTTAAATCATTTTACATCAAAACATTTTTTTTTTCATTGAGCATCCAGTTGAGACATAGGAAATTAGTCGTTGGATACGACCAGTCGTTGGGTACAACTAGTCGTTGGAAGGAATCAGACGTTGGGTACTTAGGGAAAAGAATCGGTAGCAACATGAGAACCAGTCGCAATAGAAACCAGTCACAAGCAATCAGTAAACCAGTCGATAACAACAGTAAACCAGTCGCAAGCAAACCAGTCGCAAGCAACAGTAAACCAGATGCAATATAGGAACCAGACGCAATATAGGACCTTTAGAAATGAACAGTGCAACTACTGATTTACAACGCAGTACTGTATCATCTCAATCAACAACTACGATACCAGTCGTCACCTATCAAACCATATTTAATTACTGATTCAACCAGCAACTCCGATTTCATAGCGTCTATTTCCGATGATACCATCTACCAAAAGAAAAGGAAGAACTTGGCACTTTACAAAGAAATAGAAACCTGAAATGCTCAGCGTTTTAAAATAACTTCCACATCTTCGACATCAACTTCGTAAAATACATTTTTGAGTTCCAAACATAACCCACTGTGAACCTGAACATTAAACATTCTCATCATTATCAGCAGAACATGAACAAAGGCTGATATTAAACATAACTTAGGCAAGAATCACGAAATGAAACAAGAACAAATACATATGATTTCATGGCGTAGAAAGTGTCAGATTTACTTGCCTCAATGAGGAGGAATCACGAGATACAGCAGGTCACGAACAGAGAGTCTTCCCGAGCGCAACGATAAGCTTCCTATTTTCTTTGATGCAAAAATGAATATTTTCTTGCAAACAATTGAACTTATAGTTCACAAGGACAGCGGCATGGGAGTCTGATTTGGAACAGGGGAAAAACACTCGAGTAGGCATGGTAAACCATGCGTACTTCAGAAAATTTTACTTAAAATTCCCTGTCAATATTTTGATTTGTAAAAGTACTACCCAAAATCTGAAACTTAACCATTCCCCCATCCAACATTATTTTATTTGTAAAGTTTGAAAATTTCTTAGCCATGCTCGGGTGACAGCTGATCGGATCTCTGCACCTTATGAAATCTGAAAAATTAGAAACCAGATATTCGAACAAATAAACAATGCTGAAATCTGAAATTAGAAATGGGTTCTCAAATTATAAGAATTTCTAATTTGTGGTCTTATGGATTTTGGGGAGTTACACGGTCGAATTCGAGTTCCTTTGGTTCTGTGAGTTCTGGTGGCAGTGGTTCTGGCAGTGTGTCTTGTGGACAGTGCGGAGGGAAGCATATGACTTCGCAATGTCATGGAGTTCGAGGTATTTGCCATCTGTGTGGCCAATCGGGACATTGTGCTAGAGTGTGTCCATTGATGGGTGGACATGCCGTGAGTCAGTCGCAACAAGGTTCTGCTGGTGGATCTTCACAGAGGCAGCAACCTTTTGTTCAATCCCAACGATCTGGATTCCAACCCCGTGAATCGTCTAGGATTGGAGGATCTACGAGACCACTGTTTTCAGGACCGCAGCAAGCTCAGATGAATGCCTTGACGAGAGAGCAAGCTGCTGGTACACCTGAAGGAGTTATTGCAGGTACTTTTGCTATCTTTGATTTTTCTGCACGAGTTTTGTTTGACACTGGAGCATCACACTCCTTCATATCTGATTTGTTTGTGCATGAGTTTGGGTTGAGTGTTACCCCATTGTGTGATGTTGTGTCTGTATCTACTCCTGCTGGTGTGTGGTTGATGTCCCATGGAGTGGTTGTGGATTGTGTGATTCGATTTGATGAGAACGTGTTGGTGAATAACTGATTACCTTGGAGATTCGAGACTTTGACTGCATCTTGGGTATGGACGTGTTGTCTGCTTATAGAGCGACTGTAGACTGTTTCCATGGTGTAGTGAGGTTTATACCTCCATTTGGTGAGAAATGGGATTTATACGGTGCTGATTCGCGATCGAAGATTCCACTGGTGTCAGCCATGGAGATGTTCAGTCTGTTCCTTGGAGAATTCTGGATTTATGATCTACGCCCTTGATGTTTCCCGAGAATCGTAGATAGAGTTGAGTGATGTGCCGATTTCTCGAGAGTTCACACATGTGTTTTCAGATGAGATTCCCGGATTTCCTCCTAAGCGAGAGATTGATTTTAGCATAGAGTTGGTGCCAGGGACAGCCCCGATTGATGTTTCCCGAGAATCGTGGATAGAGTTGAGTGATGTGCCGATTGCTCGAGAGTTCCCACATGTGTTTCCGGATGAGATTCCTGGATTTCCTCCTAAGCGAGAGATTGATTTTAGCATAGAGTTGGTGCCAGGGACAGCCCCGATTTCTAGAGCTCCATATCGATTGACGCCAGCTGAGTTGAAGGAACTTAAGGATCAATTGCGTGATCTCTTGGAGAAAGGCTTCATCAGACCGAGCATGTCGTCTTGGGGAGCTCCGATTCTTTTTGTGAAAAAGAAGGATGGATCTATGAGGATGTGTGTGGATTTTTGGCAGTTGAATAAAGCGACGATTAAGAACAAGTATCCTTTGCCGAGGATTGATGACTTGTTCGATCAGCTACAAGGATCTGCTGTATACTCTAAGATTGATCTGCGATTTATCATCAGTTGCGGATTAGAGACGCTGACGTGACGAAGATGGCTTTTAGGACGAGGTATGGGCATTATGAGTTTCTGGTGATGCATTTTGGATTGACGAATGCTCCTGCTGTCTTCATGGATTTGATGAATCACGTCTTCAGTGAGTATATTGACCATTTTGTGATCGTCTTCGTAGATGACATCCTAGTGTACTCGAGGAGCTATAGAGAGCACAATGATCATTTGAGACTGGTGTTGCAGAAAAAGAGAGACTCATAGCTGTACGTGAAGTTCAGCAAATGTGAATTCTGGTTGGATATAGTTGTCTTTTTTTGGTCATGTCATTTCGCGCAAGGGATTTCTGTGGATCCTAGTCAGGTCGAAGCAATTCTTAACTGGGAGCGACCTAGGAATCTATACGATAGCCGTAGTTTCATAGGATTGGCTGGCTATTATAGACATTTCATCGAGAAGTTCTCTTCGTTAGCCAGGCCGACTCAGTTGACCCAAAAAGATAGGAAGTTTGTTTGGACTGAAGAGTGTGAGTCGAGTTTCCAGTTACTTAAGGAGAAGTTTACTACTGCTCCTGTGTTGGCTTTGCCGTCGGGTTCTGGAGCTTATGTAGTGTGCTCTGATGCTTCTCTGAGTGGTTTAGGGTGCGTGTTGATGCAGATCGGGCATGTGATAGCCTATGCGTCTCGACAGTTGAAACCCCATGAGACGAGATACCCCGTTCATGATTTAAATTGGCAGCGATTGTTTTTGCCTTGAAGATTTGGCATCATTATTTGTATGGTGAGCAATTTATGGTGTACACGGACCACAATAGTTTTAAGTATATCTTCACCCAGTCTGATTTGAATATGAGGCAATGTTATTGGATGGAGTAGCTAAAAGATTTTGACTGTGAAATTCAGTATCAGCCTGGGCGGGTGAATTTAGTGGCCGATGCCTTGAGTAGGAAAGCTCAACCTGCGATGTTGACGTCAATGAGAATATCCAAAGTTCATGAGGACTTATGGACTTCTGGATGGTATTTTCAGCCAAGTGACCAGTATTTTGTAGTTTCTTCTCTTCAGGTTGAACCACAGATTGTGGCAGACATTAGAGCACCGCAGAGGACTGACCCGTATATTCATGAGTTGAAGATTAAGGCCCAGAATGGTCAGTCAAAAGATTTCTCGGTTGCTTCTGATGGATGTCTGAGATTCCATGGCAGATTGGTGGTTTCGAACCTGATTGATCTGAAAGATACTATCTTGAATGAAGCCCATTGTAGTCGATACAGTGTGCATCCGGGCGAGAAGAAGATGTATCATGCCTTGAAGTCTCACTACTGGTGGGAAGGTATGAGGAATGACATCTCCGGATTTATAGCTCGTTGTTTGAACTGCCAACAGGTCAAGGTCGAGAGAAAGAGACTTGGTGGATTACTGCAGAGCTTAGAAGTGCCTCAATGGAATTGGGAGCACATCGCCATGGATTTTGTGACGCATTTACCTCGATCGAATAGGGGATGTGATGCGATTTGGGTTGTTGTTGACAGGCTTTCGAAGTCAGCCCATTTCATTCCATATGATGTGAGGTGTTCGATGAAGAAAATGGCGAAGTTGTATATCGACCATGTAGTGAGATTGCATGGAGTGCCTGTTTCGGTAGTGTCTGATAGAGATCCAAGGTTTACTTCCCGATTCTGAAATAGCTTGCAGACACCAATGGGTTCAAGATTGGCTATGAGTACAGCGTACCATCCCCAGACAGATGGCCAATCCGAGAGGACCATTCAGACTTTAGAAGATATGCTGTGAGCTATTGTCTTGGATTTCAGTGGTGGCTGGAAGGATTCCTTGTCCTTAGTTGAGTTTTCGTATAACAACAGCTACCAAGTGACTATCGGGATGGCTCCATTTGAAGCGTTGTATGATCGTAAGTGTAGATCACCGATCTACGGGAAGAGATTGGTGAGAAGTAGTTGTCTACACCTGAATTTGTGCAGCATATGAAAGACCAGATTGAGTTGATTCGGAGTCGAATGAAAGATGCTCAAGATCAACATGCCAGCTATGCTAATAAGCGACACAGACCATTGGAATTTGAGGTTGACGATCGTGTGTTTCTCAAAGTTTCTCCTTTCAGGAGCGTGATGAGATTCAGACTTAAAGGTAAATTGGCTCCCTTTGAGATTGTTGAGAGGATTGGACTGATGGCTTATCAATTGAGGCTGCCTGATGAGTTAGCAATGATGCATGATGTGTTTCATGTGTCAATGTTGGGGAAATATGAGTCAGATCCGTCCCATGTGTTGAGGACTAATGAAGTTGAGCTGGATTATACCTTTAGTTATGTCGAATATACAGTGCAGATTCTGGACAGAAAGGAGAATCAGTTGAGGAATAATATTATACCGTTGGTGATGGTCCAATGGAGCAAGCATGGCAGAGAAGAAGCTACCTGGGAGGTTGAAGAAAAGATGAGACAAGAGTGGCCTCATCTGTTTGAGAATTGATAGTAGACTTCCAGGTAATCTTCTAGTTTGTTGATTTCGTGTTTTGAATTGTTTTGGTGAATTTCTGGTGTTTTGATGGATTTTGAATTGTTGATGTAGGTTGATTTCGAGGACGAAATCCAGTGGGGGAGAATATGAGGACTAGAAATATGTTAAACGGTGATTAGCGATATAATCAGATCTGGATTAGGACTTGGTGATTTTCGAATTTGCATGGAGGTATTTCGAATGGTGTCTAGTATACTGTGCAGTGAGTATGTTATCATATTGTTGTGTGAGGGAAAGCGTCAGCTCTTTAGACAGATTTGGTGTATCGTAAATCGCTGAAACTCATATTTGGAGAATGCCGTGCGAGTGAATTAGAAGCGCTGTGAAAATTGGTTAGATTCGTTGTTTTCAGGTTTGGGTGAGATGTGGGTGTTCATATCTGGTATTGCTGGTTTGGGTGAGTTACCACGAGCGGGAAGCGAGACGATGTCATTTTGACGCTAGACAGATCTGGTATTGAGAGAGGGACAGATTTGGATAGAGGGGAGAAGTCATGCGTTGGTCAACGGTACTATTTGGACCGGTCCGGTTCGATATTTCGGAGTAAATTGGTGCGGTTTGAGGATCCCAGATTTGATCAAATCTGGATGAGCGTTAGTGCGGTCTGCTTTAGATCTGGAGATGGAGCGATGTCGTTTAGCGTTAGTGAGCGGGACTCCTAGGCGACGCCGTTTTGATTGGTAGCGCTTGTTGAGCGTAGCGAGGCCAGATGTGAGTTATCACTGAGACCAGATCTGAGAGACTTTTTCCTTAGCACTAAGATCTGAGTGTCGATGAGATCTGAATAAGTCGGTGTTGACTTTTACTGTAGCTTTGACCTGGGGGATTTTAATGTAAGTGACGATTGACACTTAGTGATTTTTCAACCCGACATTTCCTATCTCCTTTCCAGAGAAACCCTCGATTAGTACTGTTCATCCGAACCCTTCTCCGTTAGATTGCCGTCGATTTCCGTCGTTGTTTTGAGTGAGATTGGTGGCGCTGGGTTCGTCTTGCTTAGCTCTTTCGATTGATTCCAGTTTGGAGTTGTAGATCGACTTGTGGAATACTTCTCCGTTAGATTGCCGTCGATTTCCGCCGTTGTTTTGAGTGAGATTGGTGGTGCTGGGTTCGTCTTGCTTAGCTCTTTCGATTGATTCCAGTTTGGAGTTGTAGATCGACTTGTGGAAGAGGAGCGAAGTAGTTGCAGGTTCGAATATCTTCGCGACTTCCAGTCGATGGTTTTCCCATTCAGATTTGAGCTCTGGGTAAGTGATTATTCCCATTTTAAGCTTCGTTAGAGCTAGTAGTGCCTGTGTTGAGTAGTTGTGAGTAGTCTGGAACCTTGACAATATGCAATAAGCAGATTTCGCTTAGTCTTTGAGTTGACTGGCTAGTTGTTTGGGCAGATTTGAGCTTCCAGGCATCTTTGGTTGAGCTTGTCGTGAGCTAGTGAGGAAGCCGACTTGAGCAGATTGTTGGTGCCGTGCCCTGGTGAGGTCTGATTGAGATTTTAGCTTGTTTGAGGTACGGATTGAGCTCCTGTAAACAGCTTTGGGCATGGACATGTTTATATTTCTGGTTGTGAATCCGTATGCTATTATCTCATGACTCTGTGAACAGATGTGATTGACTGTGATCTGTTTTATGTTCTGTTCTACGTACTGATTATTGTATGCATTGACATCTGACTATTGAATGACATTCATGCATACATCTTGAGCCTGATACTCGATTGATGACCTGAGTCGAGCTAGCATTTGATCGGCCGGCTGAGTCATCGCGCCTGAAGGGTCGAATGCTATCATCGGGGTGGTGGCCGACTGAATTATCGCGCCTGATGACCACTGAGCTATGATAGCTGACGGACCTGAAGATCACGAACCGATGATTTCCACCTATTGATTGGCTGTGCGTGGTGTAGAGGCTCACTTGAGATTTTTCCAGCTGAGTCGTTGGCGTTGATGACCGATTTCTTTGATAGCCATCATGCATTTCATAACTTGAAGTATAGGATGTTGCATGATTTGCTGTTTTTAGATTTCTCTTCGTATTGAGGTTTGACCTCTTTACTTTTCCCTATTTTTGGCTGTCTTGGTCTGTATTGGATTTGGCAGGATCTTCAGGTAACCAGGCTGGACAGAGTGGAGCTTCAGTTGGTCGATCCCCTTTCTGATTTGAGTCCCAGTGTTATATATTTATATTGAGCTAGGGGATGTCCTGTGCCTTTACTTATGTTGGGGATCTATAGTTGATTTACTACATGTTGTTTACCTGTTGTGTTGTGAGTTTTGAGTTAAACTCGTATTTGATTATGAACTATTTTTAATGATAGGTTGGATCAGGCCCAAACTCGAAAAATTTTTAAGCCTTGATTTTGTCGTTTCCGCTTAATTGTGTAATTATTTATGTATTAGCGCACCGGGCCTGACATCAATGGTTCATGGATACAACTAGCCATGGGCTCACAACA
Organism: Dorcoceras hygrometricum; assembly: GCA_001598015.1. Lineage (NCBI taxonomy): Eukaryota > Viridiplantae > Streptophyta > Magnoliopsida > Lamiales > Gesneriaceae > Dorcoceras > Dorcoceras hygrometricum. The sequence goes on along the minus strand of KV001302.1, from coordinate 35,041 downwards.
TTTGTGACTCTGCAAAACACATTTTTGGATTTACCCATCGAATCAGGGTAAAGCGTCTAGCAACATCGCCCCATGATCCCCTAGGTATCACTGATAGTGCCTGCAAGAATCAGTCGGTCATGGTTAGCGTACAGTACGGTCATTTCAACTCAAATATCCCGATCAGATCAATGACCATTGGTAAATCGAGAGTCGCTAGAGATCCAACAACCATGCATACATCTTGGAGATCAAATAGTGACATCGTATGTATTACTAGGTAAACCCATTTATCTAAAACACCTCTAGTACTCTGGTCAGATATTTGTCACACTATTATCTCCTCAGATAGCATAGGATATCCACGCACAAGGGCGAGAGGTGAATCCTCGACAATGAAGCATCGACTCGTACATGCATCGGGACCTCACCCAACCCCGCCACCTGATGACCCCTACTGAGTCGGTAAATGGGTCAAAGTGAGGCACCTATCATGTAGAGTCTCAATGATGTTTTGAGTAATAAGGAATAATATGTACAATCAAGAACTTGGACTTAATCCACTCGATGAATGGTAACCACTTGGAAAGTACGAACGAGGGTAGTTCGATAGATCACCATGTCACTATCCATCTGCATGCTCAGAACATCACTATGTTTCCTACCAATGAAACGTGGTACTTCGCATCACAGATGCTAGTCTCAAGCTTGGGTGGTCCTTATCCTCTTTTGGACGGCCCAATCGACCAGGAACATGTTTAGAATACACAGTGACTATTAGATATGTTTCATGATAGCCATAAAATCCACTATCACATCTAACATACACTATAGTGCATTCAAGGTCTTTATCCAACAATTGTAATCATAATAATGAAGATAAAGATTGCCATAAAAGAATGCGAATTTCATAAATAATGATCGTTTTACATAGAGTCAACAAGAGCCCACATGCCCAAGTTGGATAGTTGGGCACCTACTCTAACAAATATATATATAAATATATATATATATATACATGCCTCCAAATAAATCAAGTCAATATACACAACCACACGGGGCATTCCCTGGCAATGACGCGATATAGAATATATAAACATAACTAGGAACCCACACCTGGGACTGCAACAGCTGCCTCACTCGCGGACCAGCTGGACTACCTGAAAAAGGCCTGCAATGACCAACACACGGCCAAAGCAGCCCCAAGGAAAACAAACGAGGTTAAACCTCAGTACCAAGAGCAATCAACAACAGCTAACAACAGAGCATGTACATAAAGCGTTCAATGCATGAAGAAAGGTACAATGAATTATTGGGGCTCAAGGAGAGACTCGACAGCTGAGATACAACATACACAGTAACGAACCAACAGCTGGAGAAACAAGGCTCTCAGAAACAACTTGACAGTCGGAGATACAGGGCTCGCAGAACAACTCCACGGCTGAAAGTACAGAGCTTATAGGAACAACCCATATCTAGCTATCAGAGCAGAAGTGATCACCGATCGTGTGAGAGAAGGGGAATTACCCGGGCGCTCAATCACACACGGTACCAAAATCAAGCTAGAACAGTTCAACCCGGTGGTGCCCAAGCTCATGAGAGTGTGGGAACTACCCACTCCATCCCATAGCAGCACAACCGAGAGTGTGGGATCTACCCACTCCGTCTCATTACAACACAATCGAGAGTGTGGGAGCTACCCACTTCGTCTCAGGCCCTCTCAACAGAAATGCTACGTGATACTCTCAGATTGGAAACAACAGATGGCCAAAACAAGTATGAGCTCAACCATAGTTAACAGCTAGCAAAGGATATGAGCTCAACCCACATAAACAGCATGCGGATAACAAAAAGGGGTGAGCTCAGCTTAGGAAACAGCATGCGGGTAATGAGAAAGGGGAGCTCAATATGCCTTGCGTGTATGCGATACTGACCAACAGATACCGCATACAATAATCATAAGAAGAATCAGCACGACAATAGGAATAGCATACAACCTACTGCTGAACAACATAAGCAAAAAAGCTGTAGCAACACTCACTCATGTATGAACAGAACAACACAGCTCAGACTATCTCATGCGATATACAGATAGACCTTACAGCTCACAATCACATGCACAGCAGCATACACCACTAACAGCACGGCTGAGCTCACGCATAAAAGCTCCAGCAGCTTAATACTTAACAACACAGGCATAGCATGCAGAGCAGAACTGTAACGACCAGAATCTTTTGTAGCCACAATTAGAAATATAAGATTTGAGAGATTAAATTGAAATGATATTTTATTCAACTTTTATTTCGGTTGAATTCTAAGATTTCTAGTATGTGAATTCAGCTTTTGTTTATACATCAAGTTGAATTTCAGTTATGAGCTTTATGCGTTAACCAGTTCCTGTCTTAGTGGATTGATTTCCAGATTTTAGAATGCAATTGCAGAAGCTGTTTGGTCGATTCTTACAAGCCAATTGAATCATTCTTTTCAAATAAAATAGCTCGGTTCGAAGTATCAGAATTCACTTTAAAATAGAGTGGAACTTTTTAAAAGATTTTTGGCATATTGATTAAACGTGTTTCTTTCCTAGGCATTTTAATTCATATATATAGGATGTTAGACACATCATGCATCATTATTTACAAATCAAAATACTTTCTCAAAAGCAAGCGGTGCTCTCTGTCGAAGAAACCAAGCAAAACCTTTCAAAGTTTTTGAAGGAGACAAGTGGTGCGTACGTGATTGCCAAATTTCTACTGTGATTGTATTGCAGAATTCAGGCAAGTAAACTCTGTTTCTTGCTACACTCATGAAAGCATATATTCAGTTCTGTATGCATGTTTGTATGTGTTTTAAAGATTTGAAGATAGTCACGGTTGTTCTTCAAAGAAAAGAAAAGTTCATGTTCTGTTTTTATGAATAAGTGTGTGTTTACTGTATTTTGATTCAGAAAAAGATTTTAGAACATGTTTGTTTATGTTCTTCCAGTTAGTTCTTCAGAGTTCTAAAGATTTTTTTCGAAGTAGCTTATAAGTAGCTTATTCGATCATTTCCAGAAATTTCTTGAGATCTTTTGATTTCTTCAGACTGAGGTTTCTATTGTTGATGATGGTTGTTCTTACGACGAAGTCTGAAATCTGGTTCTTAAACCAAAAGCTGAATTTTCATATTGAACTTTCTTCTACGTTGAGATTTCTATGTATAATTCAGATTTCATCTTTTTAGCCTTCGAATTTTCTTCGATAGATACAGAGATTATAGATTTGAATTCCTTATCATTTCCGCTTCAATTCGAAAGATTAATTCGATTCATTCGAACAGTTCCGAGTGATTTTATTCAGTTTTCATCTTCGCAAGTTTTACAGAGAATTCTCATAAAGTCCCAGAACATCACTAGACATTGAAAACCAGTAAACTGTACCAGAAAGAAAAGAAAACAGACTTTACGAAAGAATGAGCAGAAATAAAGACAGTTTTAGAAAATTTTTACAGATTATGATTAGATAACAGTTGGATTCCCAGGGAGGGTGAGTGCCTGGTTGACGATCCAGTGTGCCCCTTCAAATGGAAAGGGACAAGATTATAGTTGAGAGAAACTGTAATCCCTTTCCCAGTAAGGATCAGAGTTCCAGACTGACGGGTCTGTAGTTCCCTTCACATAGATGGGATTTATACCAGCCCCCTGATATCAGATGAGAGTTTGATCAAACGACCGAAACCACTGTGCAAGTGTCTAATTCATAACTACCAGAAAAGAAAAGAAAGAGCGCAAATATGATTTTAATCACATCTCTATAGAAAGTTTAAAGATGTTTCTTTTTAGAAGTAAAGAAAACGTTTTCAGAACTTGTTTATAATTATGCTTTCAGTTCATTCAGATTTCACAGTTATCGATTTTAACTTATTTTAATATTAAGCTATTCAGATTCAGGTTCCAGTACAGTATTCGATATCGTTGCTTGTGTTATGTGCCTTCGATATTCCAATTTTTACCTGCTGAGCCCCTAGGCTCACTAGTTTTCATTGAGTGCAGGTAATGAGTAGTAGGGAGCTGGATGGTGATGAGCTGAACGAAAAGTTGTGTTTATCATGGACACCAGATTTCGTTGTTCTTTGAGATTCAGATTTTGTTGTACAGACTCTAGTCATAATTTTGTATAATGACAGATTTCAAGTTTCTTTCTTTGTCGAAATCTGTACCAGAATTATTATTTAATGAATTAATCAGTTTCGTTATTTCCAAAGACCAGATCTGTTTTAAGTTCCGCACCTTTTACTTGTTCAGATCTGTCTTCCAGACTTCGCACAATGACTTGTATTTATTTGCATTTTAGTCCAGAATTTAGTAGAGAATTTAATGTCAAGTAAGATCGAAATTTTTATACTCTTCAATTCGAACCCCAAAGTTCCTAAAATTCCTTTAAGAAAATTCGGGTCGCTACAGTTGGTATCAGAGCATGGTCCTTGAGATAAATACACTTACAGTTTGAACAACTCTCACCAGCCGCTTCTGAATATTGTGAGTTTTATTTCATGTTCTAGCATAAAGTAATCTATCGTAATAGAATTGTGGTGGATTTGGGCTACCCTTAGAGATATGGCAGGATGAGGTAGAGGAGAAGAGGTAATATAGAAGGAGATAGTGAATCAGAGGGCGTGAACCCTGTCCTGAATAGTATGGCCCAACTTCTAGAACGCTTGGTTGACCAAACCAATCAAGGGAATGGTCAATCATCAGGAAGATTGGTTAGTAGAGAAGATCCTCAGGAGAGGTTCAGAAGATAGAGACCTCAGGAATTTGTTGGTTCTACTGATCCTCTTTTAGATGAAAGCTGGATCAAGTCCATGGAAGTGATATTTGAGTATTTACACCTGACAGAATTGGAGAGACCTCGGTGTGCAATTTACATGCTGAGAGGAGATGCTATGATATGTTGGGAAGGAGCCAAGTTAACTGTAGACTTGGAAATGCTCACATGGGAGGAATTTAAGAGAGTATTCTTTGAGCAGTACTTTACTATTGATGTGAGGGAGGAGCTACAGAATGAGTTCGTAACTCTTAAGCAAGCAGGGATGTCTATGCGGGATTATATCTGCAAGTTTGAGAGGGGATGTTACTTTGTTCCTTTAATTGGAACCAATGCAGATGTCAAGCTTCGAAATTTTATAATGGGTTGAAGTCCAATGATTAAGCATGACATTAGACTATATTGACATCTGAGTTGACCGAACAGAATCTGAATTTCTTTCTTCTACGTTGAGATTTCTATGTATAATTCAGATTTTATCTTTTAGCCTTCGATTTTTCTTCGATAGATACAGAGATTACAGATTTGAATTCCTTATTAATTTCCGCTTCAATTCGAAAGATTAATTCGATTCATTCAAATAGTTTCGAGTGACTTTATTCAGTTTTCATCTTCACAAGTTTGACAGAGAATTCTCATAAAGTCCCAGAACATCACTAGACATTGAAAACCAGTAAACCGTACCAGATAGAAAATAAAAACAGACTTTACGAAAGAAAGAGCAGAAAGAAAGAAAGTTTTAGAAAAGTTTTACAGATTATGATTAGATAACAGTTGGATTCCCAGGGAGGGTGAGTGCCTGGTTGACGATCCAGTGTGCCCCTTCAAATGGAAAGGGACAAGATTATAGTTGAGAGAAACTGTAATCCCTTTCCCAGGAAGGATCAGAGTTCCAGACTGAAGGGTCTGTAGTTCCCTTCACATAGATGGGATTTATACCAGCCCCCTGATATCAGATGAGAGTTTGATCAAACGACCGAAACCACTGTGCAAGTGTCTAATTCATAACTACCAGAAAAGAAAAGAAAGAGCGCAAATATGATTTAATCACATCTCTATAGAAAGTTTAAAGATGTTTCTTTTTAGAAGTAAAGAAAACGTTTTCAGAACTTGTTTATAATTATGCTTTCAGTTCATTCAGATTTCACAGTTATCTATTTTAACTTATTTTAATATTAAGCTATTCAGATTCAGGTTCCAGTACAGTATTCGATATCGTTGCTTGTGTTATGTGCCTTCGATAGTCCAATTTTTACCTGCTGAGCCCCTAGGCTCACTAGTTTTCATTGAGTGCAGGTAATGAGTAGTAGGGAGCTGGATGGTGATGAGCTGAACGAAAAGTTGTGTTTATCATGGACACCAGATTTCGTTGTTCTTTGAGATTCAGATTTTGTTGTACAGACTCTAGTCATAATTTTGTATAATGACAGATTTCAAGTTTCTTTCTTTGTCGAAATCTGTACCAGAATTATTATTTAATGAATTAATCAGTTTCGTTATTTCCAAAGACCAGATCTGTTTTAAGTTCCGCACCTTTTATTTGTTCAGATCTGTCTTCCATACTTCGCACAATGACTTGTGTTTATTTGCATTTTAGTCCAGAATTTAGTAGAGAATTTAATGTCAAGTAAGATCGAAATTTTTATACTCTTCAATTCGAACCCCAAAGTTCCTAAAATTCCTTTAAGAAAATTCGGGTCGCTACAGTTGGTATCAGAGCATGGTCCTTGAGATAAATACACTTACAGTTTGAACAACTCTCACCAGCCGCTTCTGAATATTGTGAGTTTTATTTCATGTTCTAGCATAAAGTAATCTATCGTAATAGAATTGTGGTGGATTTGGGCTACCCTTAGTGATATGGCAGGATGAGGTAGAGGAGAAGAGGTAATATAGAAGGAGATAGTGAATCAGAGGGCGTGAACCCTGTCCTGAATAGTATGGCCCAACTTCTAGAACGCTTGGTTGACCAAACCAATCAAGGGAATGGTCAATCATCAGGAAGATTGGTTAGTAGAGAAGATCCTCAGGAGAGGTTCAGAAGATAGAGACCTTAGGAATTTGTTGGTTCTACTGATCCTCTTTTAGCTGAAAGCTGGATCAAGTCCATGGAAGTGATATTTGAGTATTTACACCTGACAGAATTGGAGAGACCTCGGTGTGCAATTTACATGCTGAGAGGAGATGCTATGATATGTTGGGAAGGAGCCAAGTTAACTGTAGACTTGGAAATGCTCACATGGGAGGAATTTAAGAGAGTATTCTTTGAGCAGTACTTTACTATTGATGTGAGGGAGGAGCTACAGAATGAGTTCCTAACTCTTAAGCAAGCAGGGATGTCTATGCGGGATTATATCTGCAAGTTTGAGAGGGGATGTTACTTTGTTCCTTTAATTGGAACCAATGCAGATGTCAAGCTTCGAAATTTTATTAATGGGTTGAAGCCAATGATTAAGCATGACATTAGACAGGCAGAACCCGTGGATTATAGAGCAGCTGTGAACAAAGCTCTACGGGCAGAGCAGGACTAGAAGGCGATTGAAATTGAGAGACAGTTGAAACGACAAGCCTTCCAGCAGAAAGACCGTAGACAATCTAAGAGGCCAAACAACCAGCAAGGGTCTCAAGGAAAAGGACCAATAGCTGCACAACCTGTCTCTGCTGTTCCCAAATTTGGGATAGGCCAGCATGTCCCAATTGCAAGAAGAATCACTCTGATCAGTGTCGTTTTGGCCAGGAAGGATGTTATACGTGCGGCAAGACGGGTCACTTCTCTAAGAATTTCCCCCAGAAACAACAAATCATCACCAGCAGGGCATACGTGATGACAACAGAACAAGCTCCAGCAGATACTACGGTTGTGACTGGTAAGATTGTTGTCGCTAGTATGTTTACTTTAGCATTGTTAGATTCTGGTGCAACTTATTCCTTTGTATCAGAGAGATTTTCTAAGAAGTTACCAGTAAAACCAGAAGTAGTAGAAGTAGGATATTGCGTTCAGATTCCTTCGGGAGGAAGTTTAGTGACCAATCATATTATTCGAAACATAGAACTTAAGATTCAGGGGAATATTGTCTATGCAGATTTGATAGTATTGCCACTGCTTGAGTTTGATTTAATATCGGGAGTAGATTGGTTAACTAAGTATGGAACCATTATAGATTTTAAGCAGAGAACGGTTAAGATTAAAATACCCAGTGGGATTTCATTCTTGTTCAAAGCTGACAGATTTGATAGTACCCCTAAAATAATATCATCTTTGAAAACCCAGCTGTGTTTACGAAAAGGATGTCAAGGATTTTTAGTAAGTGCTATGTCGATAGTACAAGATGCTAAGATTAATTTGGACAGGTAGTGAACGAATTTCCAGATGTCTTTCCAGAAGATATCTCAGGTCTGCCTCCAAATCGTGAGTTAGAATTTCCTATCGATTTAGTACCAGAAGCCGCCCCAGTTTCCAAGCCTCCGTACAGACTTGCCCCTAAGGAAATGAAGGAGTTAAAAGAACAGATCCAAGATTTATTGGATAAAGGTGTCATCAGACCCAGTACTTCGCCGTGGGGAGCCCCGGTGTTGTTCGTAAAGAAGAAATATGGAAGTATGAATCTGTGCATAGACTATAGAGAACTGAATAAGTTAACAATTAGGAAAAGTACCCTCTTCCTAGAATAGATGACTTATTCGATCAGTTATGAGGAGCTGCCATATTTTTGAAGATCGACCTCAGATCTAGATACCATCAGCTACGAGTTAAAGAAGCAGAAGTGTATAAAATAGCTTTCAGAACTAGATATGGCCATTATGAGTTTTTAGTTATGCCCTTGGGATTAACATAGATGGCTTATTCGATCAGTTACGATGAGCTGCCGTATTTTCGAAGATCGACCTCAGATCTAGATACCATCAGCTACGAGTTAAGAAGCAGAAGTGTATAAAACAGCTTTCAGAACTAGATATGGCCATTATGAGTTTTTAGTTATGCCCTTGGGATTAACTAATGCGCCATCAGTGTTTATGGATCTGATGAATAGAGTATTTCAACCTCTTCTAGACAGATTCGTTATCGTGTTCATAGATGACATTCTCGTTTACTCTAAGAACAGATTCGAGCATGCGAACCATCTTAGAGAAATTTGCAGATTCTAGGAACTAATAAATTGTTCGCTAAGTTTACTAAGTGCGAATGTTGGATTGAAAAGGTTGTATTTCTTGGTCATATTATTTCGAAGAATGGGATAGAAGTAGATCCTTCTAAGGTAGAAGCTATTCAAGAATGGCCGGTACCTAAGAGCGTAACAGAGGTTCGTAGTTTCTTAGGAATTACAGGTTATTACAGAAGATTTACAGAGGGATTTTCTAAGATAGCTGTCCCTTTAACATCATTGACTAAGAAGAATGTTAAGTACGATTGGACTCAAGAATGCCAGTCCAGTTATGAAAAATTAACATTGGCATTAATAGAGGCCCTGTTTTGACGTTACCGTTGGGGAAAGGAAATTTTGTGAATTATACAGATGCGTCAAAGACAGGACTAGGAGCTGTTTTGGTGCAAGATAAGAAAGTAATTGCTTATGCTTCCAGACAGCTAAAGATTCATGAGAAGAATTATCCTACGCATGACTTAGAATTAGCAGCAGTGGATTTCACATTAAAGATTTGGAGACATTGTCTTTATGGAGAGAAATGCGAAATCTTTACTGATCACAAGAGTCTTAAGTATTTCTTTACCCAGAAAGAGCTTAACATGAGACAAAGAAGATGGCTCGAACTGGTTAAAGATTATGATTGTGTGATCAGCTACCACCCAGGTAAAAGCTAATGTAGTAGCAGATGCGTTAAGTAGAAGAAATGTGGGTTTGGCTCAGATCTCAGTTCAGATTCCATTAGCGTTAGAGATTAACAGATTTGAACTGGGAATTGTTACGAAAGAGAATGCTGCTAAGTTATCAGTTCTTACGATCCAGTCAACTTTAAAAGATCGGATTCGAGAGGGTCAAGCCAGGGATTAGCAATTACAGAAATGGAAGAAGAAAGATGAAGATAGAGGAGGAAATCTTTATACGATAGAAGGGGAAATTTTGAAATACCAGAATAGGTTGTGGGTACCGCGTACAGATGATTTGCGCAAAGAAATTATGAATGAAGCCCATAACTCATCGTATTCAATTCACCCAGGAGGAACAAAGATGTATAAAGATTTGCAACACCTGTTTTGGTGGCCAGGAATGAAACGAGATATCTGTAATTTCGTTTCCGAATGTTTAACATGCCATCAAGTGAAAGCAGAGCATCAAAGACCAGCTGGGATGCTAAATCCTCTCCCTATACCAGTATGGAAATGGGATAACATAGCGATGGATTTTGTCGTAGGATTACCAAGAACATTCCATGGATTCAATGCTATATGGGTTATTATCGATAGATTAACCAAGTTAGCACATTTTCTAACTGTTAATACAACTTATGATTTGAATAAGTATGCTGAATTGTATGCTAAAGAAATAGTTAGACTCCCTGGAATTCTAAGTTCTATAGTATCAGATCGAGATCCCAGATTTACTTCTAGATTCTGGAAAAGTTTACATACAGCTTTGGGAACTAAGTTAACCTTCAGTACATCGTTCCATCCTCAGACAGATGGACAGTCAGAAAGATTTATCCAAATACTTGAGGATTTGTTACGTGCGTGTGTTCTTGACTTTTCAGATAATTGGGATTCTGAATTGCCCTTAGTTGAGTTCGCCTATAATAACAGTTACCAAACTTCAATAGAAATGGCTCCATACGAAGCTCTGTATGGCAGGACATGTAGATCACCGATACATTGGGATGATGTAGGTGAAAGAACAGAGATAGGACCAGATATTATAGAACAGACTTCTGAAGCCATTAAGAGAATACGTGATCGAATGAAGATGGCACAGAGTAGACAGAAGAGTTACGCAGATAGTCATCACCGAGATCTGAATTTTGAAATAGGAGATCATGTATTCCTAAAGGTAGCACCGATGAAAGGTTTTATGAGATTTGATAGAAAGGGGAAGCTGAGTCCCAGATTTATTGGACCATTTCAGATTCTGGAAAGAATCGGGACTTTAGCTTATCGATTAGCTTTGCCTCCAGATATGTCAGCTGTCCATAATGTGTTTCACATTTAAGCTTTGAGGAAATATGTTGCTAATTCTTCGCATATACTTAGACATGAACCTATCCATCTATCACCAGATTTGACTTACGAAGAGGTTCCATAGAAGATTCTTTCTAGAGAGAATCGTAAGTTAATAAACAGAACTATCCCTATGATCAAGATTCAGTGGGAAAATCACAATGAAAGAGAAGCTACATGGGAAGTAGAATCTGATATGCAAAGAAGCTACCCAGACCTATTTAAGTAAGTAATTTCGGGGACGAAATTCTTTTAAGGAGGGTAGATTGTAACGACCAGAATCTTTTATAGCCACAATTAGAAAGTTATAAGATTTGAGATATAAAATTGAAATGCTATTTTATTCAACTTTTATTTCGGTTGAATTCTAAGATTGCTAGTATGTGAATTCAGCTTTCGTTTATACATCAAGTTGAATTTCAGTTATGAGCTTTATGCGTTAATCAGTTCTTGTCTTAGTGGATTGATTTCCAGATTTTAGAATGCAATTGCAGAAGCTGTTTGGTCGATTCTTGCAAGCCAATTGAATCCTTCTTTTCAAATAAAATAGCTCGGTTCGAAGTAACAGAATTCACTTTAAAATAGAGTAGCACTTTTTAAAAGATTTTTGGCATATTGATTAAACGTGTTTCATTCCTAGGCATTTTAATTCATATATATAGGATGTTAGACACATCATGCATCATTATTTACAAATCAAAATACTTTCTTAAAAGCAAGCGGTGCTCTCTGTCGAAGAAACCAAGCAAAACATTTCAAAGTTTTTGAAGGAGACAAGTGGTGCTTACGTGATTGCCAAATTTCTACTGTGATTGTATTGAAGAATTCAGGCAAGTAAACGCTGTTTCTTGCTACACTCATGAAAGCGTATATTCAGTTCTGTATGCATGTTTGTATGTGTTAGGATTGATAGGTACAAAAACTAAAACTGAGCTGCAATAGCTCAATGTTCTTGAACGTTTGAGCACCGAGAACAGATCTGGATTGGCAATAAAATACCAAGCGAAAGTATCCAGAACTGAACTCTAATTTTAAAACTCGCTAAAACAGATTTCAAATACTATGCAATGCGTGCTAATAGTAAATATTGAATGCTGTAAGTAAATAGACCAGCTGTTTGTTTCTGGAAGTTCGGATATAACATCCTACATCTCCCCTTCTTCCTTCTCCAGGAAGGTTCCACTAGAAGACTTTGATCCGCAGATCCAATCAGATTTGGGACTTACCCACTACCCAAATATGAACTCTTAGATTCTATACCAGATCTCAGCTGTGTTCACCCAATCACTTCTTTTATGCCTCAGTGAGAAAGGATACATACACAGAGTTTAATGTCTTCGTGCTTGGACGGGATTGGTGTTTGGTTTTGGTTTTGGTTTTGATTCACTCACTATTCTGTATCGCACACCTCTCGTATATATGTGAGTATATATGTGTGTGTGAGATTTTTACAGTGAACGCTCAACTCTCGTATATTAAATCTCACACAGCAAGGAAGTGCTTCATCAAAGCTGATAAGGTTCAGCAGTCGACACTTTCAATTAGCTTCTTCTCCATTCACTATTCTGTATCGCACACCTCTCGTATATATGTGAGTATATATGTGTGTGTGAGATTTTTACAGTGAACGCTCAACTCTCGTATATTAAATCTCACACAGCAAGGAAGTGCTTCATCAAAGCTGATAAGGTTCAGCAGTCGACACTTTCAATTAGCTTCTTCTCCATGGTGGTCGACTGCTTCACCTATTTGTGTTTCTTCCTGCTATCTTCTCTCTGTTTTTCTCTCTTTTTAGCGTCCTCTTCTCTCTTCAAATCTTCTTGTATAAATAGCCTCTGTGCAATTTAATCCGTTGGACACAAGTTTCTTCCCGTTGAAAGGTGTTCTGTAAAATACCAACAGAGTTGTCCATGTGTCCCTTATTTGTAGGCTTTTGTCGTCTTCTGAATAAGTCTGATATGTTCACATCTGAATAGGCTCAGCAGTTGACTTCTATTGTGACGCCCAGACCCAAGGGAGTCAACAGAGTGAGAAAAATTCAAAATTTAAAACAAATGGAAGGACAAAATTCGAATTTATAAACTTAAATAAAACTGAATGAAACTGATTGGCGCCAAAGGACAAAATATGAAATAACAGGTGCCGAACAGATTTCCATTCAATACAAATTTAGGAGTTACAACTTCCGGACTTTACATAAGTTCTCAATTGTTGTAACAGATCTTAATACAAATGACAAAAGATCCAAAACAACAAAAGCTATGCCTCTGCGGAAGACGCCAGCCATTGACAAACACATTTTAAGGTACTCGTTCAAATTCAATGTCCAGAGTCTCCCTGGTACTTCAGAAACAAGAACTTCTCTGGAATCTGTACAACTCAGTGTATTTTAAGGTACACCATTCCTGGTTAACTTTCTGGTGAGTTTTCTCAAAACTAAAGTGTCAAGCAGTGAATCCATATCTTATACTCAACATTTCTGAAGCTAAACTGAACTGAACTGGAAAGAATACATAGAAAACAACGAGCAATATAAATTTTCTCAATACAGCAAGAATCAAAGTTACTTGCCTGAATGAAGGTCGCAACGTACAGATGATCGCGGTTGGAAGTCTCCACAAGCACACCGGAAAACTAATTTTAGTGAAACTAAAAGTTTTAAGTGCAACCAAATGGATCCAGAGACTCACGTCATTTTATACAGGGGAGAATGATTTGTAGTAGGTGGAAACACTCGAGTAGGTATGACTGCCGTGCCAACTCTTGTCCTTTATCCAAAAGATTTATAAAAGCTCCCCACTACTATTTTGATTTGTAAATTTGATGCAACATTTTTAAAACAGACTCCCTCGAAAGGCCTTGTTTTATTTTCAAAGAAAACAAAGTCTGGATTCCATAAATTTTGTGCTTGGGCGAAATCCTTTCGGGACCTTCTGGCCATTGCCTGAAATCTGAAAGGAAGAAAACAAATCAGATTTGGACAAAAATCTGGATGCTCAACTCGAATCAGCCCTTGGAAAAGAAAGGCTAATCAACTTGTGGTTCTTTAGTATTTTGGGGCGCTACAATTCTACCCTCCTTAATGAAATTTCGTTCTCGAAATTTACTTACCAAATAACTCTGGGTAGAGACTATGCATATCTTCTTCTGTTTCCCAAGTTGCTTCTCTCTCATACTGGTTCGACCACTGGATCTTTGCCATTGGGATACTGCGATTTATTTATTTCCTATTCTCCCTATGAAGAATCCTTTCTGGTCATTCCTCATAGCTCAAATCTGGGTCTAGTTGGATTGGTTCATGGCTCAAGATATGCGTCGGGTTGGAAACATATCTCCTGAAAGATGATATGTGAAAAACGTTATGCACCGAGGACAAATGTGGGGGTAAAGCTAGTCTATAAGCCAGTGTTCCTACTTTGTCCAGTATCTCAAATGGACCAATGAACCTTGGGCTTAGCTTACCTTTCTTCCCAAATCTCATCATGCCTTTCATCGGTGCTACTCTCAAGAAGACATGGTCTCCAGTTTCGAAACTCAATTCACGGCGTCTGTCATCAGCATAACTCTTTTGTCGGCTTTGAGCAGTCTTCAATCGGTCTCTCACTTTCTGAATAATCTTAGAAGTCTGCTCTACTAAGTCTGGTCCCAAACCAGCTCGTTCCCCTACTTCATCCCAGTGCAGGGGTGTTCTACACTTTCTGCCGCAGAGAGCTTCGTAGGGGGCCATCTGGATGGACGCTTGGAAGCTATTGTTGTACGTGAATTCCACTAGAGGCAGCTTCGAATCCCAGCTCTCTAGAAAATCGAGGCTCCCACTTCCACTCTGGTATCGGTAGTGGTTTGAGCATCCCAGCTGGTCTTTGGTGCTCAGCTTTTACCAGCTGACAAGTCAGGCACTCTGATACAAATCTGGCAACGTCACGTTTCATGCCTGGCCACCAATACAGCTGCTGGAGATCCTTATACATCTTAGTGCTCCCTGGATGAACTGAATATGGAGCGTTGTGAGCTTCTGTCATCAGCTCTGACCTCAAATTGTTCACATTAGGAAGCCACAATCTACACTGAAATCTGGTAATCCCTTCTGCTGAAGTATAGAGATTGCTGCCGCGCTCTAAATCTTGTTTAACCCACCGCTGCAGCTGATCATCCAACCGTTGACCCTCTCGAATCTGATCCAAAAAATTAGATCGAATGGAGAAACCTGCTAGGACTGTGCTACTATAACTGGGAACCAGCTCTAACCCAAAACCTTCTATTTCATAAGCTAAGGGTCTCTGAACCGAAAGCTGGGCTAATCCAACTGATTTTATGCTAAGAGCATCTGCCACCACGTTGGCTTTTCCAGGATGGTAGCTGATAGTGCAGTCGTAGTCTTTAACCAGCTCTAACCACCTTCTCTGTCTCATATTTAACTCTTTTTGGGTAAAGAAGTACTTTAAACTTTTATGGTCTGTAAATATCTCAGACTTCTCCCCATACAAATAATGTCTCCAGATTTTAAGGGCAAATACCACGGCTGCTAACTCCAAATCGTGCGTGGAATAGTTCCTCTCATGAGTCTTCAATTGTCTGGAGGCATAAGCTATCACCTTTTGATTCTGCATCAAAACAGCCCCTAATCCTAACTTAGAAGTATCGGTGAAGATCACAAAATTTCCTTTTTCAGAAGGCATAGTCAAAACTGGAGCCTCTATCAACGCTTGCTTCAACCTCTCAAAACTCTGCTGACAGCTGGGAGTCCATTCAAATTTAACTTGTTTCCTGGTCAGCGTTGTTAATGGAACTGCTGTCTTTGAAAACCTTTGAATGAATCGTCTATAATATCCAGCCAGTCCCAAAAAGCTCCTCACTTCTGAAACAGATCTTGGCACTGGCCAGTCTCGTACAGCCTCCACCTTCGCTGGGTCGACTTCTAAACCATCCTTTGAAAATATATGTCCTAAAAACACAACTTTCTCCATCCAGAACTCACATTTTCTGAATTTAGCAAACAATCTCTTATCCTTCAAAACTTGCAACACTATACGAAGCTGACTAGCATGTTCGGAGCTGGTCTTGGAATAAACTAGGATATCATCTATAAACACTATTACAAACTGATCCAAAAAGGGCTGGAAAACTCTATTCATCAAATCCATAAAAATAGAAGGAGCATTTGTTAACCCAAAAGGCATCACTAAGAACTCGTAGTGACCGTATCGGGTCCTAAAAGCCGTCTTATAAACATCGGACTCTTTAATCTTCAATTCGTGAATCCTTTATCCAACAAGTCTTGAAGTTGCTCTTTTAGCTCTTTCATTTCAGCAGGAGCGAGCCTATAGGGAGGGCTGGAAATTGGAGCTACCCCAGGCACTAAGTCGATGGCAAACTCGATCTCCCTGTCTGGCGGCAAACCACTGATATCCTCTGGAAACACCTTTGGAAACTCACGCACTACTTCCACGCCTGAAAGCCGAGGTTTACTAGAAACAGTTAGGGAAGATAAACTTACAAGAAATCCTACTCCACCTTTTCTTAAACAGCGCTGCGCCTTCAAGGCTGAAACTAAACGAGGAACTCCCTGAAGGTGGTCACATCTGAATGAAATCTGGGATCCTGTGGACAGATTCACAACTACTGTCCTAAGCTTAAAGTCAATCACTACTCCATATTTTGACAACCAATCTATTCCCAAAATCAATTCAAATTCGGGCATGGGTAGAACAATTAAATCGGCAGTAACTACGTGCCCTTGATGTTCCAGCTCTAAGTCACGATAGATGTCACGAGATATCAGCTCCTCTCCTGATGGCACAATCACGCAGTAGCCTATGGACAATCTCTCTGGTTTACACAATAACTTCTTAGCAAAGTCCACGGCTATAAAGGAATGGGTTGCACCTGAATCTAACAAGGAAAAGGAAGACAAACCAGCAACCACAATCTTACCCGTCATCACTGTGGAATCTGGTTTAGCTTGTTCAGCTTGTTCAGCTTTCATGACATAAGCCCTGCTGGGCACCAGCTGCTTCGACTGGGGACAGAACTTGGAGATGTGGCCTTGAGCACCACACTTGTAACATCCATTTTGACCAGCTTTGCACTGTCCCGGGTGATTCTTGTGACATTTGGGACAAACTGGCTTGCTATTACCAGTTGGTACAACACTGATTGGTTGGGCTGGAATAGGCTTGAGCTCTTGAGGTCGCTGCTGGTTTCTATTTTGTTTCTTAGGCGTCCTCGAATCTGCCTGCTGGAAATATTGCCTCCTCTGCTGTCTCTCCTGCTCAACATCTTTCCAATATTTCTCCACTCGTAGAGCCTTGTCTACTACTTCCCTATAAGATCTGGGTCCTTCTAACCTAACATTCAGCTTGAATGTAGGTCTCAACCCTTCCACGAAGTGGCTCAGCTTCTCCTCAGGGTCCCTTCCTATAAGAGGCACAAAATAACAGCCTCTCTCAAACTTCTGGATGTACTCTTGCACAGTCAAACTCCCTTGCTTCAAGTTCAAGAATTCTCGCTTCAACTCAGACCTCTTATCCGTAGTAAAATACTGCTCATAGAAAACTCTTTTGAACTCTTCCCACGAGAGATTCACCAAGTCTACAGACAAATTCGTTCCCTCCCACCAGATCAGTGCGTCACCCCTTAACATATAGATTACGCACCTTGGCCTATCCAAGTCTGGAGTCTGAAGGTACTCGAAAATTACTTCCTTGGATTTAATCCAGCTATCAGCAACCAGTGGTTCTGTAGTACCACTAAACTCTTGCGGTTTCTGTCTTTGAAACCTCTCCTGGGAATCATCATAATGTGGTCCCCTGCTACTAGAATATTGGCCGTTGCCTCGGGCGGATTTCTCTATCATTAGTTCTAAGAGTTGGGCAATTTGATCATTGCTATCTGGATTTGTTACATTATCTAGGTTGCTTCTTCTATTTCTCCCTCTTCCTGACATCTTAATCTATAGCCCAAAATCCACCACAACATAAGATCAGAACTTGAAAGAGAAAGAACTCTTATCATAAAATAAAACTCACAAACCAGGAGATGTGGATGATGAAAGCTGCTCCAGAGTGGGAAGATGTGTTTATCTCAGAACCGTCGCTCTGATACCAAGTTGTGACGCCCAGACCCAAAGGAGTCAACAGAGTGGGAAAAATTCAAAATTTAAAACAAATGGAAGGACCAAATTCGAATTTATATACTGAAATAAAACTGAATGAAACTGATTGGCGCCAAAGGAAAAAATATGAAATAACAGGTGTCGAACAGATTTCCATTCAATACAAATTTAGGAATTACAACTACCGGACTTTACATAAGTTCTCAATTGTTGTAACAAATCTTAATACAAATGACAAAATATCCAAAACAACAAAAGCTATGCCTCTGCGGAAGACGCCGGCCATTGATAAACACATTTCCCCCAATCCGAATCAACTTGAACCTCCCGCCTGCTCCTGAGATGCCTCACCTGCATTGAGAAAGTTAGTGAGCCTAGAGGCTCAACAAGTAAAACTGGAAATAACAAATACATAATGCAGGCGACTGAACTAGAACTCGCTAAACAAAGACAATTCAAAACTCGAATTTGAATTGCTTATACTGAATAATTATGAACTAGAGGCTCTCTGTTGGTCCTCGTGCATGAAGCATGATAACTACTGATCAGTAATTCTCTGTGAAGGGATTACAATATTTCCATAATCCTGTCCCTTCCATGAAGGGATTACGGTCCTACTAAGAGAAACCAGTCGCAAGAGAAACCAGTCGCAAGCAAACCAGTCGCAAGAGATACCAGTCGCAAGAAAACCAATCGTAAGAGAAACTAGTCGCAAGCAAACCAGTTGCAAGAGAAACCAGTCACAAGCAAACCAGTCACAAGAGAAACCAGTCGCAAGAGAAACCAGTCGCAAGCAAACCAGTCGCAAGAGATACCAGTCGCAAGAAAACCAATCGTAAGAGAAACTAGTCGCAAGCAAACCAGTTGCAAGAGAAACCAGTCACAAGCAAACCAGTCACAAGAGAAACCAGTCGCAAGAGAAACCAGTCGCAAGCAAACCAGTCGTGACTTGGAACATTTGTACTAATCGATGTCGTTGCACAATAAATAGATGTCAACAACTGAACACAACGATGTGATATGACTGCTGGTTATGAACAGAGCAACTACTGATCCTAACAATCGAATGCAACTACTGGAAAGGAACAGAGCAACTACTGATCCTAACAATCGAATGAAACTGCTGGAAAGAAACAGAGCAACTACTGAATTGCAACAAGTGCGATTACTGATGGACACTAACCATGCTTCGACTTAGACAGAATCTAAACAAACTAACTTCGCTTCTCAAACCAGGACTTGCTCCTGATCAAACCAGCATTGTTTATTCGTTCAAATTCAATGTCCAGAGTCTCCCTGGTACTTCAGAAACAAGAACTTCTCTGGAATCTGTACAACTCAGTGTATTTTAAGGTACACCATTCCTGGTTAACTTTCTGGTGAGTTTTCTCAAAACTAAAGTGTCAAGGCAGTGAATCCATATCTTATACTCAACATTTCTGAAGCTAAACTGAACTGAACTGGCAAGCATACATAGAAAACAACGAGCAATATATGTTTTCTCAATACAGCAAGAATCGAAGTTACTTGCCTGAATGAAGGTCGCAACGTACAGATGATCGCGATTGTAAGTCTCCACAAGCACACCGGAAAACTACTTTTAGAGAAACTAAAAGTTTTAAGTGCAACCAAATGGATCCAGAGACTCACCTAAATCATTTTATACATAGGAGAATGATTTGTAGTAGGTGGAAACACTCGAGTAGGCATGGCTACCGTGCCAACTCTTGTCCTTTATCCAAAAGATTTATAAAATCTCCCCACTACTATTTTGATTTGTAAATTTGATGCAACATTTTAAAAACAGACTCCCTCGAAAGGCCTTGTTTTATTTTCAAAGAAAACAAAGTCTGGATTCCATAAAGTTTGTGCTTGGGAGAAATCGTGACCTTTTGGCCATTGCCTGAAATATGAAAGGAAGAAAACAAATCAGATTTGTACAAAAATCTGGATGCTCAACTCGAATTAGCCCTTGGAAAAGAAAGGCTAATAAACTTGTGGTTCTTTAGGATTTTGGGGCGCTACATCTATGCTCCAGTTAATCTTCATATCTGATTCGTCAACTGCTTCGCATCTGTGTGTTTTCTTTATTGCTTCTTATCCAGCTTTGATCTTTGATTCAGCTTCTGCTTGCATCTTTTCTTCACATCTGATTGACATCTGATATCATCTTCTCTTCATTGCTGAACAGACTTCTCATCACTTATTGAACAGACTTCTCTTCACTGCTGAACAGACTTCTCTTCACATCATATCTCAACTGCTCTTGTCTTCAACATCTGATCAGACTTCACATTTTCGCATGAGACCTGTGCTATTCCCTCCGAAATGGTCCAACAAACAAGACTCACCAGCTTCGCTCATGACCTAAGCTGCTTTTCGGCCAAATTCCTTCGTTTAGGCCTCCGAAAATGCGATTTACTATTTTCAGCTCTTGGTCCGCTACAGTATAAGATCTGATTGAGTTATTGTATCAAATCTGATCATCTCACTGCTACCCAGCTTTTGATGATGTCATGACTGCTGAAATCTTCAATAAGCTTGGATGACGTCTCACGACTGCTGAAATCTTCAATAAGCTTGGATGACGTCACGACTGCTGAAATCTTCAATTCTCTTATCTTCTTTCTACTTTTCTAATCCAGCTGTGAACTTTTCTGATAAGCACTCGTCTAGTCCAGATCTCTCTTGTTGTATTTCCAGCTAACATCTGCACACTTGGTAGAAACATTAGAAACGCAATAACAAGTTTTGTGTAATTCAAATCTCAGATCTGGATCTGTTTATACAGATCCAACAATCTCTCCCTTTTTGATTTACACAAAACTTGGAATAACAAATGCATGATCTAACAAATTCTCTCCCTTTTTGTGGGAATCAAAAAGGGTTCGAAATCTGATCTTCCTCGAAATATTTAAAACAAAACTCTCCTTACACTAACATAGTAAGATCTGTGGCAGCAGGGGTTTTTAGATTTTGGAAAAGGAAAACAGATTTGGGAACAACCATATGCACAAATAATATGATTTTAAAAAGAACTGATCAAATGCTACTGAAAATTCTCATTATTCAGATTTGGAGATAAATGTAAATTGAATTAACTGTACTTCTTCCATGTTTCTCAATCGCTGTCCCATGTTCTATTTATCAGCACAACCAGAAATAGAGAAAATGGCATACAGACAGATTTCACGAAATCTGTGTCAGCTCGATAGAAGATGAAATCTGAAATTCAAAATATATTACACCCCTTACACTTCATAACATGAGTTTTAAAACTTAAAAACATTTTGTAGCATTGATACGATTGCAAAAACTATCAGATTTGACAAAACACAAAGACAAGGTCAAAACTGAAATGGTGCTTCAAATATTACTCAAATTACTAAAGATTAAAAGATAAATAACAGTGGAAGTCAAAGAATTTCTTCCATTTCTCCTTAAATCTATCCCATAACAGAATTAAAGTTCTTGGCCTACACACAAATATTGCAAGATCTGTGTCAGCTCGTCAGAAGACATATTACTGCACGTTCTTTTGGAACAATGCTCTGCAATTCCAAAATTGTTACTCTCCATATCATTTATAATGTAAGCTCAAATCATTTAAAAACAAAGCACCAGCTGATATTTTCCGCATAAACAAGTATTTTGAAAATCATCAGAGCACTTTAAATAAATTTTGTTTCAAAACAGAACATGTGCTACTGAATCACTTAATTTATTCAGATTTGGATAAAAACGAAAACTGAACTATCAGATTCTCCTTCATTTCTCTTTTTGTCCCATGTGCTGAAAACAAGCCAACCAAAATAAGATCTTGGCATCCACACATAACTCGCGCATTCTGTGTCAGCTCGACAAAAGAGAACATGAAATTCAAAAATCATTTCTCACCTTTTCTTCATAAAATAAGCTTTTTCAAAAAAAAACTTTTGAAACCATTAAAATAACGATAGCACATGCGTTTTAAAATAAAATGCTCGTTCAAGAA
>KV001301.1:77081-93666 GCA_001598015.1 Dorcoceras hygrometricum | reverse complement strand
ATCATCGGAGACGTGCGCCAGCGTAGCGCGCAGCGGCGCCCCACGATCGACCAGCGGTCGCGCGGCCAGCGCGCAAGACGTGCGCTTCGTGTGCGCGAGCTGTCGAGCGGCGCTCGCCTCCCGTGCGCGACCATCGCGCACGTCGCGCGCGTTCATGCGCGCGATACGGAGGAGCACCGCCGTGCGCGGCGGCGGCCCGGTGGTCGACTCTCGATTTTCGTTTTCCGATCTGAAATTTGACAAGTTAGATACAATTATGGCAATATTATGATCAGATCCGGGAAACACTGGCTCTGATACCACTGTTGTGGATCCGGATCCGCCCCCCGGCCAGGCAGCGGAAGAACAAAAACAGAGAACCGGGAGGCGATCAATACGAAAACAAATTAACATACTACGACATTCATAGGATGTTTTAGCGTGTTACCTCGCTAGCACTTGTGCCCGGCTCCAACCGGTGTTTCAAGAACCCGGCTCTTCTCGGTAGATTGCGGTAGTTTCGCCAATCCGATCCATGACCAGATCCGAGAATCCTTCGTCAGGCTGCACTAGAAGCGCTGACGAGATCAGCACGAACGGATACTCCTCGAAAAACTAGGCCGGAACAAATTCCGGCGAAGCACGTCGGCGGCGGCGCGTGCGTCGTGAGTTGAGAGGAAGGGGGCGGCTGGTTTTTGGGGTTAGGGTTGTGAGAGTATCAAGTGTAGTTAATGAAGTCATTGAGCCCTTTTAAATAGACTCAAGTATGGACTTGGACCGGTACAACGGGCCCGGGTCCAAATGACGATATCTATCGCTGCGACTTCATCGTAACTCCGATCGCCGATCAGATCGGACTGATCGATTCAGTTTCCGAAACTGAATGTTATGATATGAAAAACAATTTTTCAGATCATCTAACCCTAAATTGCAAAATGACCGTTTTGCCCCTCAACGGCGTCAAATCCCGGTTTGACCCCTGTTGACTTTTAGGAAGTCGCACTTCCCAAAATCCTCTTCTCGTGCTCAACACATTGAGCTGAGTATCCGTGCGGGAATCTCGAATCCAGTACTTGTGTGACCCTCAATGGTTCAGGGATACAGCTAGCCGTGGGCCCACAACCATTGTGGCTCCGGAATCACAATTCTGGACTTGCCCAACGGATCATGGTAAAGCGTCTAGCAACATCGCCCCATGATCCCCTAGGTATCACTGATAGTGCCTGCAAGAACCAGTCGGTCGTGGTTAGCGTACAGTACTGTCCTTTCAATCCATATATCCCGATCAAATCAACGACCATTGGTAAATCGAGAGTCGCTAGAGATCCGATAGCTATGCATACATCTTGGAGATCGAATAGTGACATCGCGAGTGTAACTAGGTAAACACATTTACCTAAAACACTTCTAGTACTCTGGCCAGAGATTTGCACACTATTATCCCCTCAGATAGCATAGGATATCCACGCATGTCTGCGAGCGGTGAATCCTCGAAAACGATGCATCGACTCCTACATGCATCGGGGTCTCACCCAATCCCGACGCCTGGTGACCCCAAGTGAGTCGGCAAACGGGTCAAAGTGAGACGCCTATCATGTAGAGTCTCAATGACGTTTCGAGTCGTGAGGACTAATCAGTACAACCAAGACCTCGGACTTATCCACTCGACAAATGGTAACCACTTGGAAAGTCCGAACGAGGGTAGTTCGATAGATCACCAGGTCACTATCTATCTGCATGCTCAGAACATCACAATGTTCCCTACCAATGAAACATGGTACTTCGCATCGCAGATACTAGTCTCGAACTCGGGCGGCCTTATCCTCATTTTGACGGCCCAATCGACTAGGAACATATTCAGAATGCACAGCGACTATTAGATGTGTTTCATGATAGCCGTCATACCCACTATCACATCTAACATACGCTTTAGTGTATTCTAGGTCTTACTCAACGTAATTGTAAATCATTACACACATAATGAAAGTAAAGAATGCCATATAAGAAAATGCGAATATCATATATAAAGATTGTTTGTACAAGAGTCTATAAAACCCACACGCCATAAGTTGGCTAGTTGGGCATCTACTCTAACACAACAGGGGTCAAATCGTGATTTCCCGCTGTTGAGGGGCAAAACGGTCATTTTGCCATTTAGCGTTTGATGATCTGAAAAATTGTTTTTCACATCATAATATTCAGTTTTGGAAACTGAGTCGATCGGTCCGATCTGATCGGCGA
Organism: Dorcoceras hygrometricum; assembly: GCA_001598015.1. NCBI lineage: Eukaryota > Viridiplantae > Streptophyta > Magnoliopsida > Lamiales > Gesneriaceae > Dorcoceras > Dorcoceras hygrometricum. The sequence goes on along the minus strand of KV001301.1, from coordinate 91,446 downwards.
TCGGAGTTGTAATGAAGTCGTAGTGATGGATATCGTCATTTGGACCCGAGCCCGTTGGGCCGGTCCAAGTCCACCACTACTCTACTTAAAGTAGAGAAGGGCTTCATTAGTCAAAGACAATAGTATTACAATATACCCTAACCCTAGCTCCTAATCTCTCGGCCGCCTCCCTCCTCTCCAAGACGCCGCCGCCGCAGTGCCCGCCACGCGCCGCCGCCGCCTCCCTCTCCGGAATTTGTTCCGTCCAACTTTTCGAGGAGAATCCATCCGCGCTGATCTCGTCAGGCCTTCTAGTGCAAGCTGACGAAGGAGTCTCCCTTCCGGTCGTGTACCTGATTGACGAATCTACAGCTGCCTACCGTGAAGAGCCGGTCTTCTAGTAATTCCGGTTGGAGCCAGGCGCAAGTCGCCAGCAAGGTAACTGACTAAACGCCCTATGAATGGTTCATAGTTTGCAGTAGATCTAAATTGTATTGAATGTTTCCCGGCTTAATTTTATTCTTCCGCTGTCTCGCCGGGAGACGGGATCCGGATCCGCCACGGTTCCCCAACAGTGGTATCGGAGCATCAGGCTCGGATCTGATCAATACAATTGCTGCCTTATTGTATCTAACTTTCAAATTTTCAGAATCGAAACGAAACAAAATCGACGTTGCATCGGCCACGGCGCCGCCGCGCTTGGCGGCGCCTCCTCATCATCTCCGCGCGCATGAGCGCGCATGGCGCGCGACCGCTGGCCTGTGTCCAGCGCATGGTTGCACGACGGAGGGCTGTCTGTGGCTGTTGTTTGCGCGACGTCGGGAGCAACTCGCTGGAAGGTGGCCGGCCGCTGGGCAGCGCTGGTCGCACGCCTGGTGGCCGACGTAGGCCGCTGTTTTTGCACGGTTGTGCCACTGGCTGGCGCAACCACTGGCCGGCGCTCACCTGCTGGGCGTGCGACATTGCGCGCGGCCGTGCGTCGCGCTTGGCGCGACGTTGTGCGGCTTCCGCCGCGCGATTTTGTGGCGGCGTCCGTCGTCGGCGGCCGCCGTCCGACGATGCTCCGACGATGTCGTGACGGCTGAATTCTTCTAGGGTTATGTTCGGGCCTGTCCCGGGTAGCCCATGAAGTTTTCGGGCCGATATTCGTTGTCGGGTCGATTTTGAAATTTTGAGAATTTTTGGGCCTAGAATTGTTTTAAGCCCAATTTGATACAATTAAAAATAGCGAAATACGATTTTAATTTTAAAATATGATTTTATAATTATATATGATTTTGTTGATGAAAATTTGATTTTATCGACAAAATGCGATTTTATTATATTTAGGTTTTGCGATTTCGGTTGTAATATATTGTTGATTTATCATATAAAGTGGGTCTGTTTGTGGCCCGTTCCCACCCCTTAAAATGTATCCCTTATGTTTCATGGAAATTTATTGTAAATTACTATACTTAGTGGGAGACATTTGAATATGGTGGGCCCGATGACGATCAAAGATATTGAAGACCGAAGATATGTAAAACCGGAAGCATATGTACTAGGATTGCATTGCATATTGCATATCACCTATGATTGGACCCAGGTCCGTGATTGGCAACCACGGACCGCATAGCTCTCGCGATCGATCATCCCAATGTTTATATATGTGATATATAGTTAGTTGAATCCGCATGTTTTAAATATGATTTAAAATATATTGCATGAGACCAAATTTTCAAAAATAAAATTCCTCGTTTTAAATATGATTTAAAACTAATATCAAGATAAATGTTTATTCGATAAACTAAAGGGAATTTAAATTTGTTTAAATTATCCCTACCTTCCATCAACAATGGGTGTACGCCGATGCTACCCGCATACATGGCCCGACTCATATTATTGAGGGGGTCATGTATGCCGGAAAGCTGTCCACGCCATTGACAATTGTTGTGAGTCGATTGGAACTCCCTTTAACGTTGGCTCATATTATTGGGGACGTTAAGGGGACCGTCCTTCACGACTCAATATTGATGGGTCATCTTGACACGTGATAGTAAACGGCGTCATATTATTGGGCCCTTACTGGACGTGAGGTGAATACATGGAGGTTGCACCGGTTGCAATCGGAAACTACCTTTTGGTGGTCATGGATGGCTGATATTATTCGGGTCCATGATCGCTTGATTGGGCTCCGTGTACCCACAAAAGAAACTTGCTTTCTCGATTTCATTAGAGGGTGGTGAAATCGTTAAAATAGTGGGAGGGTAATTCATAGAACTAAACGACCATGTTTTATGTCTTAGCATATATCTTATATAGTTAGTGATGTATGTCTGCTTTTCTTTTCAGTATTACTGCATTACAAAATGGTTTCGATGAAAAATCCGCTCGTTGCTATACTTGATAGCAACAAGTTCACCGGTCTGAACTATCAAGACTGGCTCCGTAACCTCAACCTTGTGTTGGCTTCGGAGAAGCTCCTCTATACGATAGACAAGAGCCCTTCGGAGGAAACCCCTGCCGATATCAGCCCTGAGGAGTTGATTACGCTTAAACAATGGCGGGACGACGAGCTTAAGACTCGATGCTATGTGATGGCATCGATGTCAAACGAAATGCAACGGCGCTTTGAGAAGACGAAGTATGCTGCTGACATACTCTTTCATCTCAAAGAATTGTACGGGGAGAACTCTCGACATGAGAGGTTCACGGCTGTCAAGGAGCTTATGAAGAGCCGTGTAATGCCCAGAATCATTAAGAAAAGGATCAGTTTAACGTTCCAACATTTACGAATTGATGAAGTTTAATTATGAGCTCGGATTTCTTCTGGAAGTGTTGGATGATTCAAGAACTGTGTATCGTTAAATCGCGCTAAGTGTGAGAACCAGACGAAGTAACCAGGCGAAGCGATTTGATAAAATCAGCAGCAGGTTACTGTAGCTCGCGACTGGTGGAATTTTGAAATTCAGTTGAAGCGTTAGTGTTGATTTCAGCTGGAAGCAAACGCGCGAATACAAGAGTTAATGAGAGAGCGCCACGTGTTAATTACTGTTACGCACGAGAAATCAGCAGCAAGAGTTTCTTACGCATCTGCTGGTTTATGTACCTGCTGGTTTTGATGTATACCTGCTGGTTGATAGTGTATCTACTGGTTGATGATGACGTAGGTGCGACGACGTCGTTTTGATAATTAACGCAAACCAGTCGAGGGGAAAATAGTTCCAGCTGAGAGAATAATAGCGTTTTGACTTATGACTATAAGACTTGATGCGATGTCGTTTAGCAACCAGGCGAGGAATTGGAAATCAGTCGATAGATTGTTGTATCTGCTGGTATCCAGTCAAGGGATCAATGCGACACCGTTTTGATTATAAACAGGAGATGTTGATACGATACCGTTTCGACTATTGTTGCGAAATCAGCCGTTGGAATAAGAAAGCGACCAGCTGCTGGTTTCTTTGAATAAAGAGGTAGTACCAGCTGAGGATACGTAACGATGTCGTTGGAATTAGTTATAACGACATCGTTTTGAGCTTTGAAGTGTTGCGACTGGATTTATGTTGCGACTGAATTCATGTTGCGACTGGTTGCGACTACAGCTGGTTGTTGCGTCTGCTGAAGAACAAGAGAATGATATTCGAACAGCAACTGAGGACGATCAACAGCAGTTGAGGAATCTGTTTATCGTTATCCACTTTCGAAGCAGTGGGAGTATATCTTGTTTGAATACTCAGCATGACACGTGGAACTCGAATTGAACACGTTGGAAATGCTGCAGAAATGTAGAGATCGATTGTCTATATATAGGAATGAATTTGAAATGCTGAGAACATCTGGATTTCAGTTATCGACCTTTGATCTTGCAAGTATCTTCGGAAGTAAGGAACAGAGCGTAAGATTGTTAACTGAAGCATTTTGAAAACAGAGGAACAAAGGTATAATCTGACAGAAGAGTCAGGAACTAGATTACTCAAGAATGATATTTCTTGAGTATTCCGCTGAAATCACATACATATTTGATTACTGTTCTTGATGTAGAACTGTTCTTGATTTAGAACTTGAGTTATGTGTGTGTCGATCCATCACAGGTAGTGGATCTTTTCTATTTGCATGAGTTTGCATATTGAAGAGAATTGAATTGATTCTAATGCCCAGGACTGAGTTGGCCTGATTTTCGAAGCTGGAGATGGTTTCGATAGATGAATATTCATGTCAAGATCGGATACGAATCTTGATGGCGTCGAACTGATATGGAATCAATTCTGAGATCGAAGAGGAGAACTAGAATCATTTCATGTCATTGCATTTGTTTATAGTTGATACACTGTTATGCATTTTATTGTTACCTGCTGATTATATTGAGATGATTCTCACCGGAGTTTATCCGTCTATTGTTTTGTTTTGTATGTGTGCATGTCAACAGGAAGAAAGAACTAGTGGGGAGCAACTACGGGTAGCGAGAGATACTACCTAGACGCTAGATCAGCAGCAAGAAGATTAAACACCAGCTGATAGTCTAGATGTTTGGACGACTGGTCTTGGGTTGCTTACGTCTGGTTTTGTATATAAGATTTAAGCGTGTACTAGTGAACTTAGCTTGTAACCGCTGTAAACTTTGAAGTAAATGAATCATGTTTACGCTACCAGCTGAATCTATTATGCTTCTGCTGATTTACGCTTCTGCTGGTTGAAAAGTTTTTTTTTAGTACGTTATGTATAAACCAGATTAGATTGTTAAACTTGTTTAGTTTACATTAATTACCCACTGATTAAGATTAGAAGATTAATTGTGAGTAGAGAGCCTCACAACAGGTGGTATCAGAGCGTTACTACATTAGTGAGATCTTTGAACTAGATGAGTGGGGTAGATCGAGTTCTTCTTATGATGAATTGCATGCTTGTGTGGTATATGTCTTACTGCTTTTGAATTTATATCACATGATTCTTGTGAATAAATGGTAAGAATATACCGAAAAACTATGAGAAATACATGCGTTGGAAGTGATTAACAGCATGTATTGAGTGAAGTATGAATCAGCACTCGATCTCTTGAGCAGCAGTACATTGATGTATGCTAATCAGAGGAGGGACTGAGATTGATTTGTTATTGTTTGATGAGAAATGATAAACCCGTCTGTTTGATTCTTAGATATGCCTCCTCGAAGAACTACGAGTCGGCAGACAGAACAGAGCAGTACATCTACTGAGGTTTTGAATGCAGCTGCTACTCCAATGTAAACTTTATTGAAAAGATTCCAGTCGTTTAAACCACCGACGTTGACAGGAACAGAAAGTGCTATTGAATGTGAAAACTGGTTAGAAGATATTGAGCAGTTGTTCGAAGAACTTGAGTACACTGATGAGCGTCGGGTGAAATTGATTATACACCAGCTGCATGGTATTGGGAAAAGCTGGTGGGTAGCAACAAAGAAAGCGTTTGAAAATCAGGGTACTGTGATTACATGGGCAGTATTCCAAACGGCTTTCTATCAAAGGTTCTTTCCAGTTTCTTATAGGAAGGATAAAGGAGCGGAATTTGCGAACTTGCGACAAGGGCAGTTGAATATAGAGGATTATGTTGCCAAGTTCACGAGTTTACTGAAATTTGCGCCACATGTTGCTATGAGTGATGAAGCACAAGCGGATCAATTCATTAATGGATTGAACCCCGATGTCTTTACCTTGGTAAATACGGGGAGACCAAATACTTTTGCCGATGCGTTAAATCGGGCAAAAGGAGCTGAAGCTGGATTACTAAGACAGCGAAGAGCACAATTTGTGCCAGCAGCCGCCAAAGCAGCAGAGAACCCACAGATTGCACCACCCCCTCGCTTTGATGCTGGAAGCAGCAGCAGCGGGAAAAAGAAAAATCTCTTTAAGGGAAAAGGGAAACAATTCAAACGATCTGGAACCAGCAGTTCTTCCAGCTCGAGCGATTTTAAACAAATGCAAGCTGGACCACAAGCTGACGAGTATTGTAACAAATGTGGAGGGAGACATGCCACAGAACAATGTAGAGGAGTGTCTGGCCTCTGCCGTATTTGTAATCAGCCGGGACATTTTGCAAGAATATGTCCTCAACGTAATTCTGGGAATTTCCAGAATTCAGCAGCAGCAAGAACAATGCCAGCACCCGAAAGGTCTTCTGTACAATCTTATCAACCTCAAAACCCGCAACAAAGTAGACAAGGAGGAAGCCAGACAGTGAGTTTCAGCATTGAATTGATGCCAGGTACACAACCAATATCGAAAGCACCATATCGAATGGCACCAATTGAGATAAAGGAATTAAAAGATCAGCTGGAGGATCTTCTTACCAAGGGATACATTAGACCAAGTGTTTCTCCTTGGGGTGCTCCAGTACTATTTGTGCGAAAGAAAGATGGATCAATGAGACTATGTATCGATTACCGGCAATTGAACAAAGCAACTGTAAAGAATAAATATCCTTTGCCACGAACAGATGATTTATTTGACCAGTTTCAAGGTTCGACAGTGTATTCAAAGATTGATTTGAGATCGGGATATCATCAATTGCGAGTAAAAGACGAAGACATATCGAAGACTGCCTTTCGAACAAGATACGGTCAATATGAGTTTGTGGTTATGCCTTTTGGATTGACTAATGCACCAGCAGTATTCATGAGTTTAATGAACCGAGTCTTCCAATGATATCTTGATGATTTTGTGATTGTATTTATTGATGATATTCTAATCTACTCAAAGAATTTGAATGATCATGCAAGTCATCTTCGAACAGTTTTGCATACTTTGAGAAATGAGAAGCTGTATGCGAAACTGTCGAAATGTGAGTTTTGGTTACAAAGAGTTGTATTTCTTGGGCATATTATCTCTGGAGCTGGAATTTCAGTTGATCCCAGTAAGATAGAGGCAGTAATCAATTGGCCTAGACCAAAATCTGTGCCTGAAATTCGAAGTTTTATGGGTCTTGCAGGGTATTACCGAAGATTTATTCAGGATTTCTCAAGTATTGCAAAACCTATAACTCAGTTGACACAGAAAAATGCGCCCTTTGTTTGGTCAGAAGCATGTGAGAACAGTTTTCTTGAATTGAAGAAGAGATTAACTACTGCACCAGTGTTGATGATTCCTTTGGGTACTGGTGGATTTGTAGTATATTGCGATGCGTCTCACCAAGGATTGTGGTGTGTTTTAATGCAGCGAGATCATGTGATTGCATACGCCTCAAGACAGCTAAAACCTCATGAAATTCGCTATCCAATTCATGATCTTGAATTGGCAGCTATCGTGTTTGCATTAAAGATATGGCGACATTATTTGTATGGTGAGAAATTTGATATCTTTTCTGATCATAAGAGTTTAAAGTATCTATTTTCCCAGTCATAATTGAATATGAGACAACGAAGATGGCTGGATTTATTGAAAGATTTTGATTGTGAGATTAAGTATTATCCAGGGAAATCGAATGCAGCAGCTGATGCTTTAAGTAGAAAGATTTGTGCTCTATCTTTGACTACGATTGGAGTGTCGAATTTGATAGAAACTTGCTGCATTTCTGGGTATGTATTTGAATTAGAAAGCAAACAATGAGAATTTGTGCTATCAGTGCTGAACCTGAACTGCTGATTCAAATTAAAGAAGCACAAAAGAGAGATTTGAATATCCAGAAATCGATTGAGCTGGTGAAGTCAGGACACCAATCCGAATATCGCATCAACAACGAAGATGTGTTGCATGTGAACAGCAGACTTGTTGTTTCAGATGTCGCAGAATTGAAAAACCAAATTTTGAATGAAGCCCATCGAAGTAAATTCAGCATTCACCCTGGTGGCAGGAAGATGTATAATGATTTGAAGAAACAATATTGGTGGAAACAAATGAAGACTGATGTGGCTGAATTTGTTTCAAAGTGTTTGAATTGTCAGCAGGTAAAAGCGGAAAGAAAGAAACCTGCTGGTTTATTACAGAGTCTATCAGTTCCTGAATGGAAATGGGATCATATTTCCATGGACTTTGTAACGAAATTTCCAAAATCATCCAGAGGTTGTGATGCAATTTGGGTGATTATCGATAGGTTAACAAAATCTGCGTGTTTTATTCCCTATCGAATGACTTATCGCCATGATCAAATGGCAGATTTGTATGTTAGAGAAGTGGTAAGACTGCATGGAATACCAAAATCAATTGTGTCTGATAGAGATCCCAGATTTACTTCTCATTTTTGGAGTAGTTTACAGCAAGCAATGGGTACAAAACTACATCTAAGCACTGCTTATCATCCTCAAACTGATGGGCAATCTGAAAGAACAATTCAGACACTTGAGGATATGCTTAGAGCAGTAGTATTGGATTTTGGTATGTCGTGGCAAGATTCGTTACCGCTGGTGGAATTTTCATACAACAACAGCTATCAAACCAGCATTGAAATGGCTCCGTTTGAAGCGTTGTATGGAAGAAAGTGTCGTTCACCATTGTACTGGGATGATGTTTCAGAAGTACCTGAGTTGGGACCAGATTTGATTATAGAGATGACTGAGAAAGTGAAATTGATTCAGCAGAGAATGCGAACAGCACAGCATAGGCAAGCCAAATATGCGAATACCAGACGAAGACCCTTGAGTTTTGAAACAGGGGACAGAGTATTCTTGAAAATTTCTCCTTTCAAGGGTACAATCAGATTTGGAAAACGAGGGAAATTGTCTCCTCGATTCATAGGTCCTTATGAAATTTTGGAAAAGATAGGTGATCTCGCATATCGACTGGCTTTACCACCATCTCTTTCGGGTATACATGATGTTTTTCATGTATCTATGCTAAGAAAGTATATGCCTGATACTTCTCATGTTATACCTGCTGAAGAAGCTGAATTGGATGAAACCTTGAGCTATTTTGAACAACCAATTCAGATTCTTGAACGAAAAGACAAACACCTTCGAACGAACAAAGGATCAGTTTAACGTTCCAACATTTACGAATTGATGAAGTTTAATTATGAGCTCGGATTTCTTCTGGAAGTGTTGGATGATTCAGGAACTGTGTATCGTTAAATCGCGCTAAGTGTGAGAACCAGACGAAGTAACCAGGCGAAGCGATTTGATAAAATCAGCAGCAGGTTACTGTAGTTCACGACTGGTGGAATTTTGAAATTCAGTTGAAGCGTTAGTGTTGATTTCAGCTGGAATCAAACGCGCGAATACAAGACTTAATGAGAGAGCGCCACGTGTTAATTACTGTTACGCACGAGAAATCAGCAGCAAGAGTTTCTTACGCATCTGCTGGTTTATGTATCTGCTGGTTTTGATGTATACCTGTTGGTTGATAGTGTATCGACTGGTTGATGATGACGTAGGTGCGACGACGTCGTTTTGATAATTAACGCAAACCAGTCGAGGGGAAAATAGTTCCAGCTGAGAGAATAATACGACATTGTTTTGACTTATGACTAAAAGACTTGATGCGATGTCGTTTAGCAACCAGGCGAGGAATTGGAAATCAGTCGATAGATTGTTGTATCTGCTGGTATCCAGTCGAGGGATCAATGCGACACAATTTTGATTATAAACAGGAGATGTTGATACGATACCGTTTCGACTATTATTGCGAAATCAGCCGTTGGAACGTTAACTGAAGCATTTTGAGAACAGAGGAACAAATGTATAATCTGACAGAAGAGTCAGGAACTAGATTACTCAAGAATGATATTTCTTGAGTATTCCGCTGAAATCACATACATATTTGATTACTGTTCTTGATGTAGAACTGTTCTTGATTTAGAACTTGAGTTATGTGTGTGTCGATCCATCACAGGTAGTGGATCTTTTCTATTTGCATGAGTTTGCATATTGAAGAGAATTGAATTGATTCTAATTCCCAGGACTGAGTTGGCCTGATTTTCGAAGCCGGATATGGTTTCGATAGATGAATATTCATGTCAAGATCGGATACGAATCTTGATGGCGTCGAACTGATATGGAATCAATTCTGAGATCGAATAGGAGAACTAGAATCATTTCATGTCATTGCATTTGTTTATAGTTGATACACTGTTATGCATTTTATTGTTACCTGCTGATTATATTGAGATGATTCTCACCGGAGTTTATTCGGCTGTTGTTTTGTTTTGTATGTGTGCATGACAACAGGAAGAAAGAACTAGTGGGGAGCAACTACGGGTAGCGAGAGATACTACCTAGACGCTAGATCAGCAGCAAGAAGATTAAACACCAGCTGATAGTCTAGATGTTTGTACGACTGGTCTTGGGTTGCTTACGTCTGGTTTTGTATATAAGATTTAAGCGTGTACTAGTGAACTTAGCTTGTAACCGCTGTAAACTTTGAAGTAAATGAATCATGTTTACGCTACCAGCTGAATCTATTATGCTTCTGCTGATTTATGCTTCTGCTGGTTGAAATTTTTTTTTTAGTACGTTATGTATAAACCAGATTAGATTGTTAAACTTGTTTAGTTTACATTAATTACCCACTAATTAAGATTAGAAGATTAATTGTGAGCAGAGAGCCTCACAAGCCGCATGCGCGATGGGACTTCGGTCCGCGAGCATGGGGTTCGTATGATTGGGCTCGTTGAAAAGCTGTCGGGCCTTAATATCACACTTCCACACGAGCTATCTGTGGACGTGCTTCTCCTCTCACTGCCTGCTGCATTCGACCCCTTTGTGGTCAACTTCAACATGAACAAGCTGGCAGCCACCCTTGAAGAGGTGGTTAACATGCTTGTAGTGTTTGAAGGAACCATAAAGAAGGACAAGCCTGTCCTCCTTATGGGCTCTTCTTCGTCTGTGAAGAAGGGGCCCAGACGCAAGGGAAAGAAGCGTTCTGCCCCTGCAAAGGAGGAAAAGCCCACCAAGAAGCCAAAGGCAAAGGCTTCCAAGCCAAACGAGCATGAGGATGTTTGCCACCACTGCCACAAGCCTGGGCATTGGAGGAGGAACTGCAAGGAGTACCTCGAGCAGTTGCGAACTGCAAAAGGTATGTTCTACATAGAAATAAATATGTCTCTAAATTCGACTTCTTGGGTACTTGATACTGGATGTGGATCTCATATATGCAATGATTTGCAGGTGATGACAAGAAGCCGACGTCTTAGAGAGGGTGAGACCCACTTAAGGCTTGGCAATGGAGCAAGAGTTGCTGCAGTAGCCATAGGAGATATTTATTTACTTCTGTCTTCAGATTTTAAGTTGTTGTTACGAGACGTTTTGTTTGTTCTTGAATTGATTAAAAACATTATTTCTATTCCTATGCTTGATAGTGATGGATATTCTTGTATGTTTGCTAATTCGATTTGCAATATTTACAAGAATGATGTTTAATTGGAATTGGGGAACGCGAAAATGATTTGTACACCTTAAAATTAAAAGACGTTCCAACTCGCGATGTCGAAGCACATACAACAACGATTTTAAGTTGTTGTTACGAGACGTTTTGTTTGTTCTTGAATTGATTAAAAACATTATTTCTATTCCTATGCTTGATAGTGATGGATATTCTTGTATGTTTGCTAATTCGATTTGCAATATTTACAAGAATGATGTTTAATTGGAATTGGGGAACGCGAAAATGATTTGTACACCTTAAAATTAAAAGACGTTCCAACTCGCGATGTCGAAGCACATACAACAACGATTAAAAGGAAACACGATAACTTGAACCCAGCACAACTTTGGCACGCTAGGCTAGGTCATATTTCTCTAAGTAGGATGAACAAGTTAGTTAGGAGTGACATGTTTGATCTGTCAGACTTTAACTCCCTACCGACTTGTGAGTCTTGTCTTAAGGGAAAGATGACAAAGCAACCCTTCAAGGGCAAGGGTGAGCGTGCTAAAGGCCTATTGGATTTGATCCATACTGATGTATGTGGCCCGTTTAGTATTGGTACTAAATACGGTCACACATACTTCATCACCTTTACCGACGATCACTCTAGGTATGGGTACTTGTACTTAATGAAGCACAAGTCTGAATCCTTTGAAAGGTTCAAAGAATTCAAGGCTGAAGTAGAAAATCAACTAGGCAAAAGTATTAAAGCACTTCGATCTGATCGAGGTGGTGAATACTTAAGTGCTGAATTTCAATACTATCTGAAAGAGAATGGGATTCTCGCACAGTGGACCCCTCCGGCCACACCACAGCTCAATGGTGTAGCGGAGCGTCGTAATCGAACCCTGTTAGACATGGTTCGATCTATGATGAGCTTCACTGAACTTCCTACCTCGTTTTGGGGCTATGCGCTCGAAACGGTGGTAATGTTGTTGAACAATGTCCACACCAAGGCAGTGGATAAGACTCCATATGAGATATGGATGGGCAAACCATCCAAGTACTCATACATGAGGATTTGGGAATGTCCTGCTTACGTGAAGCAGACAGTGGGAGATAAGCTGGATACGAGATCCATCTTATGCTACTTCATTGGGTATCCAAAGAATTCCATTGGATACTACTTCTACTATCCCAGCGAAACAAAAGTGTTTGTTTCTAGAAATTCCACCTTTATGGAAAGGGAATTTCTACTTGATAGAAAGGGCAGAATAGTAGAACTCAAAGAGGTTCGAGATCCAATCAAAGTACCAAGTGAATCTCCTGCACCTCCAGAGACAGTACCAGAAATGGTCGCACCTAGGAGATCCGAAAGGGTTCCTAGGGCTCCTGAGAGATATGGTTTTCTCCTTGAAGATGATCAAAGTGATCAAGTTGTTGGATCTGATCCAAGAACTTTCAAGGAGGCAATTTCCGATGCTGATTCTAATTTGTGGCTTGAAGCAATGCAGTCTGAGTTTGACTCAATGCATGCGAACCAAGTTTGGACTCTTGTTAACCCTCTCAAAGGAATTGTTCCTATTGGGTGCAAATGGGCATACAAGAGGAAACTTGGACCTGATGGTAAGGTAATGACCTACAAGGCACGACTGGTCGCGAAAGGTTACACTCAAAGGCAAGGTGTTGACTATGATGAAACCTTCTCGCCAGTCGCAATGTTCAAGTAAATTAGAATCTTATTAGCCATAGCCGCATGGTATGACTATGAGATATGGCAAATGGATGTGAAAACTACGTTCCTTAATGGAAACATTAAGGAAGAGATCTATATGACGCAGCCTGAGGGTTTCACATCTGTTGGAAGCGAGCATAAGGTATGTAAGCTTCAGAGATCGATCTACGGTCTCAAACAAGCATCGCGAAGTTGGAACCTGAGATTCGATGAAACAATTAAGGAATTTGGTTTCATCAAGAATCCCGAGGAGCCATTTGTATATAAGAAGGTAGTTAAAAGCGCTGTGACATTCCTTGTACTTTATGTTGATGACATTCTACTCATTGGGAATGATGTAGTAATGCTGCAGTCAACTAAAGTCTGGTTGTCTAGTAGATTTTCGATGAAGTACATGGGTGAAGCATCCTATATTCTTGGAATACAGATCTATCGGTATAGATCGAAACGGATGCTCGGACTCACCCAAGCCACCTACATCGATACCATACTTAAGAGGTTCTCTATGGAAGAGTCCAAGAGAGGACACCTACCTATGTGCCACGGGGTCACTCTATCTAAGTCTATGTGTCCGAAGACTGATGAGGAGATAGAGAGTATGACACGTGTGCCATATGCCTCGGCAATAGGTAGTATTATGTATGGCATGATCTCCACTAGACCGGATGTCGCATATGCTCTGAGTGTCACGAGTCGCTACCAGGACAACCCCGGCCAATTGCATTGGAAGGCTGTGAAGGATATTCTTAAGTACTTGCGAAGGACTAAGAATATGTTCATGGTCTATGGGGGTGGTGAACTGAAACTGGAAGGCTACACTGATTTTAGCTTCCAGTGTGACGTGGATGATTCAAAGTCAACCTCTGGATTTGTGTTCATGCTCAATGGTGGTGCTGTCTCTTGTAAGAGTTCCAAGCAAGACACCATCGCGGATTCAACCACTGAGGCTGAGTACATCGCAGCATCAGCTGCTAAGGAGGCGGTTTGGATAAGGAATTTCATCCAAGAGTTGGGCGTCATTCCTAATGGAGTTGGTCCAGTCCCGGTGTACTGCGACAACACGGGTGCCGTTGTGCAAGCAAAGGAGCCTAGGTCTCACCAAAGATCCAAACATATACTGAGGAAATACCACATAATCCGGGATATTGTGGCTAGAGGTGACATAGCAGTTGAGAGAGTCGCCTCTGCGGACAACGTTGCTGATCCACTTACGAAGCCCTTGCCAGGACCGTTGTTTGAAAAACATCGCGAAACAATGAGACTACGTCTGATGAGTAGTTGGCTTTAGGGCAAGTGGGAGATTGTTAGAGTAGATGCCCAACTAGCCAACTTGTGGCGTGTGGGTTTATAGACTCTTGTATATGACAATATTTATATATGATATTTGAATTTATTTATGGCGTTCTTTAC
>KV001301.1:11113-21764 GCA_001598015.1 Dorcoceras hygrometricum | reverse complement strand
CCGTAACAAACACCAGCTGCCAACAGCTCTCGCCTCAAAACAGCTATCTGCTGGTCGCGAGAAAACTCTCAAAACGACGACGCATCTACTAACCAAACGACGTCATTTTACATACGTAATCAAATCTGTTAACAGCTGATCTCTCCAACGAAAAGCTCAAAACGCAGTGTTTCCACTAATTCAAACGACGCCGCTTCTCAACGCTTTCGCACAAGCGCGCCTGCTGATCAGCAGCAACCATAGTAAAGCAAATACTACCAGCAGCAAGGATTACGTCACGCTTACATCATCATATCTATCGACAGCTCTTGCGACTAATTCCACAAGCCATCTGCTGAACTCAATAGTCAACATTCCAAAATGTTGACTAACACGCGTCACTTCCTCGCTCAATCTCACGCTACGCGCGATGTCTGCCAGCAGCAACTTCAATTCGCACCAAAGCCAGCAGATCTTCATGCGTCACGCTGATGTCACCATATCTGCTGATTCCAATTCCACCAGCAGGAGCTACAGTAACTTTGACCAGCGTTGACTCCGCTACAGTAGCGTGCTATTAACAGCTTTGCACCAAAATTTGCTACAATATAATTCTCCAAAATTCAACGCAACATTCGAAATCAGCAGGAACTTCAATTATTTCGCAAATTCCTCAAAACACACGTGATTAATCCCAAATCAAATCAATTAATCACTAATCTAACTTCTCAATCCTCACATGAACTACCAAGACTGGCTCCGCAACCTCAACCTTGTATTGGCTTCGGAGAAACTTCTTTATACGATAGAAAAGAGTCCTCCGGAGGAAACCCCTGCCAAAATCAGCCCTGAGGAGCTGACTACGCTTCAACAATGGAGGGACGACGCGGTTAAAGCTCAATGCTATGTGATGGCGTCGATGTCAAATGAAATGCAACGGCGCTTTGAGAAGACAAAGTATGCTGCTGACATACTTTTTCATCTCAAAGAACTGTACGGGGAGAACTCTCGACATGAGAGGTTAACGGCTGTCAAGGAGCTTATGACGAGCCGCATGCGCGATGGAACTTCGGTCCACGAGCATGGGGTTCTTATGATTGGGCTCGTTGAAAAGCTGTCGGGCCTTGATCCACTTACGAAGCCCTTGACAGGACCGTTGTTTGAAAAACATCGCGAAACAATGGGACTGCGTCTGATGAGTAGTTGGCTTTAGGGCAAGTGGGAGATTGTTAGAGTAGATGCCCAACTAGCCAACTTGTGGCGTGTGGGTTTATAGACTCTTGTATATGACAGTCTTTATATATGATATTCGCATTTACTCATGGCTTTCTTTATTTTCATTATGCTATATATAATGTTAACAATAGTGTTGGATAAAGACCTAGAATGCACCATAGTGTATGTTAGATGTGATAGTGGGTATGACGGCTATCATGAAACACATCTAATAGTCCTTTCCAAGTGGTTACCATTTGTCGAGTGGATAAGTCCGAGGTCTTGGTTGTACTGATTAGTCCTCAATACTCGAAACGTCATTGAGACTTTACATGATAGGCGTCTCACTTTGACTCGTTTGTCGACTCACTTGGGGTCATTAGACGGCGGGTTGGGTGAGACCCCGATGCATGTAGGAGTCGATGCTTCGTTGTCGAGGATTCACCGCTCGCTTACATGCGTGGATATATATGCTATCTGAGGGGATAATAGTGTATAAATCTCTGGCCAGAGTACTAGAAGTGTTTTAGGTAAATGGGTTTACCTAGTTACACTCGCGATGTCACTATTCGATCTCCAAGATGTATGCATATCTATCGGATCTTTAGCGACTCTCGATTTACCAATGGTCGTTGATCTGATCGGGATATATGTGTTGAAAGGACCGTACTGTACGCTAACCACGACCAACTGTTTCTTGCAGGCACTATCAGTGATACCTAGGGGATCATGGGGCGATGTTGCTAGGCGCTTTACCATGATCCGTTGGGCAAATCCGAAATTGTGATTTCGGAGCCGCAATGGTTGTGGGCCCACGGCTAGCTGTATCCCTGAACCATTGATGGTCACACAAGTACTGGATTCGTGATTCCCGCACGGAAACTGAGCTCAATATGTTGAGCATAGGAAGAGGATTTTAGGGAGTGCGACTTCCTAAAAATCAACAGGGGTGAAATTACGATTTCCAATGTTGAGGGGCAAAACTGTCATTTTGGACTAGGTATCTGAAAAATTGTTTTTCACATCATAATGTTCAGTTTTGGAAACTGAGTCGGTCGGTCCGATCTGATCGTCGATCGGAGTTATGATGAAACCGCAGTGAATTAAACAAACCGAATGTTCACATGGACCTGGGTTGGACCCAAGTCCATTGGGCCGGTTAAAGCCCATGAATGACTTATATTTATGGTTATGTCTAGGGCTTAATCACTACACTAATTACAACCTAAACCTAGCCTCCAATCTTGAGAAGCCGCCCCCTCTCCTCCAAAGCCCCACGCCGCCGCCGGCCGCCGCCCAAGCGCCGCCGCCCGCTGCCGCCGCACGTTGATCGGACTTGTTCCGATCACCGTTTTGAGGAGTTTCCGTCCGTGCTGATCTCGTCAGGCCTTCTAGTGCAGGCTGACGAAGGAACCTTGCTTCCGATCGTGGACTTGATTGGACGAATCTACCGCCGCCTACCATGAAGAGCCAGTCTCCCTGTGATTCTTGTTGGAGCCACGCGCCTGTCGCCAGCAAGGTAACACCCCGAGAAACGCCCTATGAATGGTTTATAGTGCTGCCTTTATTGTATTGAACGTTTCCCGGCGCTAATTTTTAAACTTCCGCTGCACCACCGGGAGACGCGATCCGGATCCGCCACCACTTTCCCAACAAAAGGCCTGCAAAAGAAAGGACACAAAGGACAATCCCCGTCGGTACGTTAAAGAACACATTTGAACGGGAAGAATTTGTGTCCAACGGATTTAATTTTAACAGAGGCCTTATATACGAGATGAACGCCATTGAAGAGGTGCTGATGTTGCAGAATTGTTGTTGCATAGAAAATAAAAATCAAAAGGAGAGAACAATCAAAGGGAAAATGAACCTGAAGCGAAGCTGTCAACTATCATTCGTAGAGGAGCTTATTTCAGTTGACAGCTAAGCTAGAATCAGCTTTTGTAGAAGCAACTTCCCTAGTGTGTGAGGAATAGAGAAAAAGAGAGTTGAGCGCTTCATTGTAAAAATCTCACACACAGAGATTCATTCACATTCATTGTATAATGAATGAATCTCAAACCCAATTCAATCAGTTACCGTCCAAGCACGATGACGTTAAACTCTGTGTATGTAGTCTTTGAACAGAGACGTTAAACAAGTTCTGAGTGAACATCCGAGGGCTGATAGAGTCTAGGAGTTCTCGCAGCTGCTGGTTGTGGGATCGGATCTGTACACGATGTATAGATCAAATCTTCTAGTGGAACCTTCCGAGGTGGAAGAAAGGGAGACGTAGGACATTGAAGTCCGAACTTCCATAAACAAATCGATTGAGTATTGTATTCTGTTATTCATTCAGCACTTGCATATTTATTTAGCACGCATAACAGATATCACACTAGCACATAGCTAACAGATTTCACATACTGGTTTTAACAGAAATCTGTTTGCACAAAGTTGTTTTAAAATATTAGGATTCAGTTCTGGTATTTTCCGCATGATTTTAATTCATACCAGATCTGTCTCCGGTGCTCTGTTTTTTAGTGTTCAAGAACCAGAGGTATTGAACCTCATCTCCTCATCCTTATGATAAGCAACGCGCAAAATTTTTTTAATCCTCTATTTAAGCAGCGCTGCTAAGTTCCTTGCTTTAAATCGGTCCTAACAAGTGGTATCAGAGCAGGTTGTTTTTGAACGAGCATTTATTTTAAAACTCATGTGCTATGTTTTTAAAATATTTTTAACTGTTTTTGAGAAGCTTATTTTATGAAGGCCAGATGAAAATGATTTGTTTTAATATAGAACTGGTTTTCTCTTGATGAACTGTCACGGAATGCGCGAGTTCCGAGCGGATGCCAAGATTCTATTTTCGTTGTGCTGTAAGATCACCTGGAGCGAGGCTCGGTGACAAGCACATGGGACGAACTAGGAGAATGAAAATCTGAGCGTTTATTTGTTGTCACATTTTCTGTCTGGTTCTTCATATGTGAGTGACTCAGTGTCACATGCTTATTTGAAACAATTTTTAAATGCTCTGATAGTTTTCAAATGTACTGTTATGCGGAATATCAGCTGGTGCTTAATTTTCTTTTAAAATGATTTGAGCTTATATTATAAAAGACAGGGAGAGTGGCATCTTTGTCTTTATTAATTTGAGCTATCTGTTTATGCATCAGTTTCAGTTTTTGTTTCAATCGTCTTCTTCAAAATTATAGCATACTGTTGCATACGGTTCTTCCCAAAATGCTTTTTGATTTCAAAATAAAAATCCTGCTGTCACGTTGTTTTTGTTGTGACTGTATAGGGAGAGCTTTGATTTAAAATTCGGGAAGACCAGCTTTCGATCTGTTTTTGATTCCCACAAAAAGGAAGAGAATTATTTGAACATGCATTTGTTATTTAAAGTTTTATGGAATCAAAAAGGGAGAGATTGATGGATCTGTGTCAACAGATCCAGATTGAATTTTGAATTACACAAAACTTATTATTGTGTTTCTAACAAATCTACTTAGTGTACAGATGCTAGCTATCGAATAAAATGCCATGAAGCAAAATCTGTCCAGTCGATGGTTTACAAGATAAAGTGCACAGCTGTTTTGGCTTATCATTTAAACGGCAGCTGGATTAGCAATGGAGACGTCCAAAGTTGAGTCAGTTGTTCGTAATCAGGCGGATGTCCAAATTAGACCAGCATCTGTGACATTCGCTAAAGGCTGGAGAAGTCTGAGTATAAAGATAGAGAAAGGTTCAAAGAAGAAGATGAACAGTAGAAGTCTGGATCCAGTTGTGAAGAGAAATCGAGAATCAGCAATGATGACGTCAGCATGTCTACTGGAGAAAGCTGTGATCAGCGATGATGATGAAAGCAGTGATGTCATCACAATCAGCACTCGACTAGAAGCGCAAGATCTGGATCAGTGATCATGATGTCAGCAGTGATGTCATCACAATCAGCAGTCGACTAGAAGCGCAGGATCTGGATCAACGATGATGACATCAGCAGTGACGTCATCACTATCAGCAGTGAGCTACAGTGAACCAGTCGATGGTAATTGAAGTCAGCGATAGCAAAACGATGTCGTTTGGATAAATGGATACGATAGCGTTTTGCCTTCGCGCTAAGATTCAACAGATGCTCTTTGCGATGGAAATAACCAGCAGGAAGCTACAGTACATCCAGTCGAGAGCTACATCGTTATGTTTAACCTCCAGTCGCAAGCATTCCACGACCAACGTCTGGACAACCAACTGCTGATATGCATCCAGTCGCAAGATGATGTACCAGTCGCAAGCTACAGTGCACCCAGTCGTAGGCTACAGTTTTTTGCTTATCCAGACACAGGAAAAGCAGACGTAGTGAAGAGTTGTAACCAGGCGCAAGAATTCAGTCGTCAAAGTATCCTGACGCAGTATTTGAAGATACAACCAGTAGCGAAGCAGTTTACAGTATGAAGAATTACTAAAGCTGGATGTCAACTGCTGAGATTATTTAAAATTGCTGAAGACGACAAAAAGGCCAAAAGAAAGGACACAAAGGACAATCCATGTCGGTACTTTAAAGAACACATTTGAACGGGAAGAATTTATGTCCAACGGATTTAATTTGAACAGAGGCCTTATATACGAGATGAACGCCATTGAAGAGGTGCTGCTGTTGCAGAATTGTTGTTGCACAGAAAAGAAAAATCAAAAGGAGACGACAATCAAAGGGAAAATGAACCTGAAGCGAAGCTGTCAACTTTCATTCGTAGAGGAGCTTATTGTAGTTGACAGCTGAGCTAGAATCAGATTTTGTAGAAGCAACTTCCCTAGTGTGTGAGGAATAGAGAAACGGAGAGTTGAGAGCTTCATTGTAAAAATCTCACACACAGAGATTCATTCACATTCATTGTATAGTGAATGAATCTCAAACCCAATTCAATCAGTTACCGTCCAAGCACGATGAAGTTAAACTCTGTGTATGTAGTCTTTGAACAGAGACATTAAACAAGTTCTGAGTGAACAGCAGAGGGCTGATAGAGTCTAGGAGTTCTCGCAGCTGCTGGTTGCGGGATCGGGTCTGTACACGATGTATAGATCAAATCTTCTAGTGGAACCTTCCGAGGTGGAAGAATGGGAGACGTAGGATATTGAAGTCCGAACTTCCATAAACAAATCGATTGAGTATTGTATTCTGTTATTCATTCAGCACTTGCATATTTATTTAGCACGCATAAAAGATATCACACTAGCACATAGCTAACAGATTTCACATACTGGTTTTAACAGAAATCTGTTTGCGCAAAGTTGTTTTAAAATATTAGGATTCAGTTCTGGTGTTTTTCGCATGATTTTAATTCATACCAGATCTGTCTCCGGTGCTCTGTTTTTTAGTGTTCAAGAACCAGAGGTATTGCACCTCATCTCCTCATCCTTATGATAAGCAGCGCGCAAAAATTTTTTAATCCTCTATTTAAGCATTCCTGCTAAGTTCCTTCCTTTAAATAGGTCCTAACACTACTGGTTGAGGATGACCAAAAAGCGAAAACTGAACTATATCTACACAAATCTCAGCCCAGAGCCTCTGGACAATCCCGGAGTAAGGTTTTCTAGAATCCAGATCTTGGACTGGCTCGATGAAAATGCAAATTGGGGCAAACACATCCACAAATGGCCTCTGAGGTAGCATTTTCCGCTATCTTGAAACAATCGGCCTGGCTAACCTCACGGGTCTCGGATCTGCACCCTCCACTACTTGCCAATATCCGTTAATGAGAACCAAACGCCATACCCAGCAGGTAGAAACTACGTTTGGATAAAAATGGGAATGAACTCCTCCACTATATGCATCAGCTCCTCCGAACAACTTTTAGCTGGATGGCCGTGTCCACTCCAATCTGTGTTGCTTCACTTGCTCCAACAGCTTTATAAGCGAACTGCTATGGGCCTCTGAAAGCAAGTCCAAAACTTGTAGATCTATTGCGGATGTGGGCATGCCAGATTCAAAATTTTGATGCCTCGCCTCCAAAAATTTTCTGAGTAACATCTCTCTATACTTAGCGGTTATGTACAAACGCCTCCTAACTACTGTCTGCAACGAATCTGTCTCAGCCCATTAAAGCACCTGGTCTTCCTTCTGGGCAAGATCTGAAACGGGTTGCAAAGCTGACAAGCTATGAATACTGAACGAATAAAATAATGAAGATATTTCTTCCACCACTGCTTCCCGAATCTGTACAAGAAAGTCCACATCAGCACAAATCAAAGTAAACATCTCTTTCGTTGGATTGCCCTTGATCTCCTCAACAAGGGGCGCCTTCCCCTTGTCCATAGGGTCAATGTTGGAAGACTCCTTGTACCAGTTTACTTCCTTTATTTCTATTCCGTGTCCAAACCTAATCTTTGTTGGCTCTTCAGCCGTAACAGATGAAAGCATCATTTCTTCCGGAATCTGCTGCAAAATATCATCAATAGACATCGACTCTTCATCAGAAATGGATGGCGCTGTAAGCTCCAGAACCTTGCTCAAGGGTTTTGTGTCTTCAGAGTCTTTCGATTCCGCAATCCTCTTTCCTTTACCAGTTGCCTCCTCTCCTATTTCCTTATCCATCTCCTTCTCCTTCTAAATTAAAGGTCTTTCTTCATTGGATAACACCTGGAAACTTGTGACAGCATCATAATTAGTGATAGCTGAAACATCTATCCTGCTCTCCGTCTCAACAATCTCCTCAACTGTTGTCTCCTCTGCAGTAGTGCCCTTCTCAAAATTCTCCTCTGTCTCCACCACTGCTATCTTCTCGGAGACTATCTCATCCAATACGGTTACCTCCTCATCCTATTTCTCATCATCAGATACCCTCTTCAAAATCAATATTCTTTTTGGTGCATGGCGTCTTTGAACGCTAGGGCTCTCATCCGGTACAACAGAAATTGGTTCAGGATCTTGTACCACTGGTGCAATAGCCAGATTCTTTTCTATGGGAGCAGCTCTCCCACAGTTGTGCGCTTCCTCTTTGCAACAGGCTCAACAGCAGGAGCTGGTTTCCTTTTTGCTGCTGCCTTATTAACAACTTTCTCCACCGGCGGCTCATCCGTCACCTCTTCAGCAATTATAGATTTGTTTTTGGCAACGTAAGTGCCAACAGTCTTGACCGTGGGGATCTTCAGAGGTGGGAAGGTCTTCGCCTCTCCTAGTGTCAGATCTGGAGCACCTTTTGTTTGGATCAAGCGCTTACCACTAGACCAAAAGCTATAGCTATTAGTCAAGGCGCAACTTTATTTCCTTATAATATGGTAGCACAGAGTCCACCTATTATGTGCGTTAGGGTTGGGATGTTAGGCCCATGAGTCAGGGGAGGTGCGTGTCTAACTGCTGGTGCTATCTCAATTCCCTTAGAGATCAGTCTTACCCTTCCCCTACCACCGGCCCTATCACCAGTCTCCGACTCTAGTTTCCACTACTCAAATCTGATATCATCCAATACCAATCCTCAACAACACTCAACTCAAGTTCAATACACCAAAACAGATTATTGTTAGGATCAAGCGCTTACCACTAGGCCAAAAACTATAGCTATTAGTCAAGACGCAACTTTATTTCCTTATAATGTGGCAGCGCATAGTGCACCTATTATGTGTGTTAGGGTTTGGCTGTTAGGCCCATGAGTCAGGGGTGGTGCATGTCTAACTGTTGGTACTGTCTCAATTCCCTTAGAGATCAGTCTTACCCTTCCCCTACCGCCGGCCCTATCCCCAACAGAGATAGTATTACCCGTTAAGATCTGGCATCACACTTTTACAGCCCACATGGCCAACCAGATTAAGCGGCGCAACGTCAGCAGCTTGGCGTACGAGAACTTCCCAGGAGGTCACCCATCCCAATACTGTTCTCACCGTTGCACGCTTAACTCAACACCTTTCAGCAAAACGCAGATTTGAGCCGCAAAACCCTTGGCTTGCTTTGTTGATGGAGTTACCATGTCCTTAAGAATGTCGAACAAAATCTTTCTCCAGTTTATCTTGAGACCACAGTGAATGGCTGTCATCAGTAGAAATCGTTCGTGAGTGACTGCGTCAAAGGATCCGGCCTTGACAGAAACAGATTTCGTCAGTATATCATTCAACAAACGAAACTCAATCTTCATTTCCTTCTTCTTGCAGGAGGTCTTAATAGGCTCTCCAGACGCAGAAAATACACTCCACGCATCGTAAATTAGATCTTTCGGCACTTAATCCATTGAAGTCAACCCTTCAGTTGGTAGAGCAAACACACCAGCGAACCGCTCCTATGAGATTTCTACAAACTTACCCTGAACACAACTGATCACTGCATTTTCCCTCACAAGGCTGTGGGTAAAGAATGACACCAAATCATCTTCGTATAGAACTGAAGGACATCCCAGAAAACCACGGAGTCCAGTCGACTCTAGGGCTTTGAACATTTGAACCATGCCCTCATCAGGAAAACTCAGAACTGAGTCGAAGTTCACTTGAAGAGCATTGTGAATCAATGAAGCGGACATATCTGTAGGTTGATCGAAGAAGATAATACGTCGAGAATGCAAAGATAATCTGCAAAATCAAGAACACTAGAAAGCAGGAGAGTAATTTTGTGGAAGGTTAAGTGTTAGAGGTAATCGAAAAGACGCATAAAAGAAAGAACAGAACACGAAAGGTTTCGCGTTAATCGTGTGGATGTGACATTTCGCATGATGACAATGTTAGAGTAGATGCCCAACTAGCCAACTTGTGGCGTGTGGGTTTTTATTGACTTTTTGTATGACGATCTTTATTTATGAAATTCGTATTCTTTTGTGGCATTCTTTATCTTCATTATTTTATGATGTTAACAATTGTGTTGGATAAAGACCTAGAATGTACCATAGTATATATTAGATGTGATAGTGGATATGATGGCTATCATGAAACACATCTAATAGTCACTGTGCGTTCTAAACTCGTTACTAGTCGATTGGGCCGTCAAAATGAGGATAAGACCGCCCGAGCTTGAGAATAGCATCTGTGATGTGAAGTACCACGTTTCATTGGTAGGGAACATTGTGATGTTCTGAGCATGCAGATGGATAGTTACCTGGTGATCTATCGAACTACCCTCATTCGTACTTTCCAAGTGGTTACCGTTTGTCGAGTGGATAAGTCCGAGGTCTTGGTTGTACAGATTAGCCCTCACTACTCAAAACGTCATTGAGACTCTACATGATAGGTGCCTCACTTTGACCCGTTTACCAACTCAGTTGGGGTTATTAGGTGGCGGGATTGGGTGATGTCCCGATGCATGTAGGAGTCGATGCTTCGTTGTCGAGGATTCACCGCTCGCCTTTGTGCGTGGATATCCTATGCTATCTGAGGAGATAATAGTGTGATAAATCTCTGGCCAGAGTACTAGATGTATTTTAGGTAAATGGGTTTACCTAGTAACACACGCGATGTCACTATTGATCTCCGAGATGTATGCATGGTTATTGGATCTCTAGCGACTCTC
>KV001300.1:27612-55913 GCA_001598015.1 Dorcoceras hygrometricum | reverse complement strand
AGCGTCGTTGGATGGAGTTGCTGAAGGATTTTGAGTGTGAGATTCAGTATCAGCCTGGGCGAATGAATTTAGTGGCTGATGCTTTGAGTAGGAAAGCCCAACCTGTGATGTTTACGTCGATGAGCGTATCCAAAGTCCATGAGGATTTGGGGACTTCTGGGTGGCGTTTTCAGTCGAGTGATCAGTATTTCGTGGTTTCTTCTTTTCAGGTCGAGCCACAGATTGTAGCAGACATTAGAGAAGCGCAGAGAACTGATTCGTATGTTCATGAGTTGAAGACTAAGGCTCAGAATGGTCAGTCTGAGGATTTTTCTGTTGCTTCTGATGGATGCTTGAGATTTCGAGGTAGATTGGTGGTTCCGAATTTGATTGGTTTGAAGGAATCCATCTTGAACGAAACTCATTGTAGTCGATACAGTGTGCATCCGGGCGAGAGGAAGATGTATCATGCTTTGAAGTCTCATTTTTGGTGGGAAGGCATGAGGAATGACATCTCGGGATTTGTAGCTCGTTGTTTGAATTGCCAACAGGTCAAAGCTGAGAGGATGAGACCTGATGGATTGCTACAGAGTTTGGAAGTGCCTCAATGGAGCTGGGAGCACATCGCCATGGATTTTGTGACGCATTTGCCTCGATCGAGTAGGGGATGTGATGATGTTTGGGTTGTGATTGACAGACTTTCAAAGTCAGCCCATTTCATTCCCTATGATGTGAGATGCTCGATGAAGAAAATGGCGCGACTGTACATTGGCCATGTGGTGAGATTGCATGGAGTGCCGGTTTCAATAGTGTCTGATAGAGATCCAAGGTTTACTTCCCGGTTCTGGAAGAGCTTGCAGGCAGCGATGGGTTCGAGATTGGCTATGAGTACAGTCTATCACCCACAGACCGATGGTCAATCTGAGAGGACCATTCAGATTTTAGAGGATATGCTGCGAGCAGTTGTTTTGGATTTCAGTGATGGCTGGCAGGATTCTTTATCCTTAGTTGACTTTTCTTATAACAACAGCTACCGGGTGACTATTGGGATGGCCCCTTTTGAAGCGTTGTATGGTCGTAAGTGTAGATCACCGATCTGCTGGGAAGAGATTGGTGAGAAGCAGTTGTCTACTCCTGAGTTTGTGCAGCACATGAAGGATCAGATTGAGTTGATTCGGAGTAGGATGAAAGCTGCTCAAGATCGACATGCTAGCTATGCTAACAGAAGACACCGACCTCTAGAATTCGAAGTTGGTGATTGAGTGTTTCTCAAAGTTTCTCCTTTCAAGAGTGTGATGAGATTCAGATTGAAGGGTAAATTGGATCCTAGATTCGTTGGTCCCTTTGAGATTTTTGAGAGGATTGGACAGTTGTCTTATAGATTGAGGCTGCCTGATGAGTTAGCAGCGATGCATGATGTGTTTCATTTATCAATGTTGAGGAAATATGATCCAGATCCGTTCCACGTGTTGAGGACTGATGAAGTTGAGCTGGATTCTACCTTGAGTTATGTGGAATATTTAGTGCAGATTCTGGATAGGAAGGAGAAGTAGCTGAGGAATAAGGTTATTCCGTTGGTAATGGTCCAATGGAGCAAGCATGGTCGTGAGAAAGCAACCTGGGAGGTTGAAGAGAAGATGAGACAAGAGTGGCCTCATCTGTTTGAGCTTTGACAGTGGAGTTGAGTTGGTAAGTTCTAGTGCTTTGTTGATTTCTGCCCTGTGTTTGCTTTTGATTTCGAGGATGAAATCTCTTAATATGGGGAGAATTTGAGGACTAGAATTTGCTAAGTACGATTTATTAGCTAATTGAGTTTCTGAGTATCGGGTTTTCAGATTTGAGGACTAATTGATTTTTAGAATTTTAGTTTTTAGCGGAATCTGGATGCTCAGATGTGCCCTTCTGTGTTTACGTGAGTTGTTGCAAGCATAGAGCAAAACACTGTCGTTTTGAGCGCTGGTTAGATGAGGCACTGCTGGAGGTGATGCGACGTCGTATTGTGTTTTCAGAAGTGGAGCTAGATAGAGGGATCTGTTAGCGAGCGTGAAAAGATGTGAGCTTTTGCACGAGGAAGTCAGTGATGGTTAGTTGTCCAGAGTCGTTCAGATGTCAACGATGGTCAACAGTGCTGATTGATGAATTTGCTGTGACCAAGATCTGAGAAGCGCTAGCGGGACTTGATGCTACGTCGTTTTGATAAGTTAGCACGACACCGTTTGCTGTTGCGTTAGTGGATCGTATAAAAGTCTGATTCGTGACAGCTGAGCCAGCTGTGAGTGAGCGCGAGAATTAGATGCGAGTGTCAGCTGAGGCCAGTTGTGAGAGACTTCTGCCTTAGAATGAAAGCTGATCAGTACCAACATCTGAGTTGGTGAGACATCTGAATTAGTCGCCGATGACATCTGTTGTAGCTTTGACTAGGGATTTTAAGGTAAGTGCTGATTGAAACTTAGAGCATTTTTCGAACCTTACATTTCCAATCTTCTTCCCCGATAACCCCGATTGCTACTATTCACCCAAAGCCTATTTCCGTTGATTGCCGTCGTTTTTTGCCGTCGTTTGGAGTAAGATTGGTAGCGCTAAGCTCCTCTTCTCTATGGCTTTCGATTGATACCAGTTTGGAGACTGGAGTCGCCGGATTTGAGGAGCGCGAAGTTGTAGCAGTGGTCGTTTGTCTTCACGATAGTGGACCAGTAGTTCTTCTATTCTTTGACAGCTTTGTGTAAGTGATTCTTTACCGATTTAAGCTTCTTTCGAGAGCTGAGTAGTGCTCTGTTGGAGTAGGTAACTGAGTTAAGTTACTGGGCTTTAGTACTAAGCTGTTTGAGTTCAGAATTGAGTTAATATTGAGATACCTTAATAGATTCGAGCTTGTAATAGATTCTGCTGAGTTGCCGTGGAGCTGCTTGGGCAGTAGACTTGAGTTGGTTACTGCGCCCTTCTTGTTGTAAGACCAGTTGAGGTTTGAGGTACGATTGAGCTAGATTAAGCAGCTTTATTATCAGCTTTGGGATATTTCCTTCGTGTGTTAGCTGCTGTGAATTGTATGGCTTGTGTGATGTTTCTGTGCTCATATCTGTGTTATGCGTGTAATGTTATGCATTGATTAAGCATGAATCTGCTGTGCATTCATGCATGCATATTGAGCCCGATTTCTTTGAAAGCTGAATCCCTTGACACGTTGTGATCTGCCGGCTGAGTCGTCGTGCCTGAAAGGTCCAACATTGATTTTGACGTGGTGGCCAGCTGAGTCGTTGTGCCCGAATACCACACTGCCTTGTGATGGTCGGCTGACTCGTCGCACCTGAAGGTCACAAGATGATGATGATGATTGATGAGATTTGCACAGCTGAGTCGTTGTGCTATTCTGTTTTCCTACCGATGATTCTTGGCAGCCCTGTTCATGCATTGCACGATTGAGATATTGCATTGTCTGATTAGGATAGATGCTTTTATTGTGCTCTTCGTACTGAGGTTTGACCTCATTTATTTTCCCTATTTTGGGCTGCATTGGTCTTTATTGGCTTTGGAAGGTTCTTCAGGTAACCAGGCTAGATAGAGTGGAGCTTCAGCCAGTCGATTCCCTTTTTTATTTGAGTCCCAGTTGTATTTATACTTATATTGAGCCAGGGGATTTCTTGTGCCTATATTTATGTTGGGGATCATGTGTTGTATTATTAACTATTTTTGTTTGAGTTTTTAACCAAACTCTTTTTTTGAGTAGGATGTATTTTGAATGATATTGGATCAGGCCCATTTTCGAAAAACATTTGGCCCATATTTTATGATGCTTCCGCATTATTGTGATTAATTGCTGTATTAGCGCACGTGGCCTGACAATTGAGTCCCAGAGGAAAATACCCTTTCAGCCGCAGCACCAGCAGCAGACTCAAGTGAAGAGGTAGTTCATGATGGTCCCAGAAATACGATCACTAAGAAAACAGGAGTTCAGAAGGGGGGGGGGTGAATGAACTCCTTTGGATTTTTGAAATCTTTTAAAATGTTTTGGTATCTCAGTTTTATGCAAGCTTCTCGGCCAACAATATTTGTGTGGAAAAAGGCCGATTAACTTGTGAACAGTGAATAACAAGCAATAATAAATAAATGCTGTATGTAAAAAATAGAGTCAGGAATTTGTTTCTGGAAGTTCGGACTTCAATGTCCTACGTCTCCCCTTCTTCCTCCTCGGAAGGTATCACTAGAAGATTTGATGAAAGTAGGCCTTCTACAAATACCCGATCCCACAGCCAGCAGCTATGAGAACTCCTAGTACTTCACAACACTCCACGCAGACGCAGCTGCTGGTTTACAACACTTGTAAATTTTCAAACGGCTTTTTGAGAAGCCCGTTTGTTACAGACTCAAAAGGTTTCTAATGCAAAGAACTCGATCTGACAAGATGACCAGAGAATGACTCGAAGGTGTATAAATGAAAAACAACAGTATTGTTCTTCGAGTCTTGTGAGCTTTTGAATGTTTCAACAAGTAGATAGCTCTGGGAGTATTTTGACAGCGTTTCAGTAATAGCAATGGCGAGAGAGATATCCTTCAATTCAAAATATCTGCTATTTATACTCTTCGTTCAACGGTCGATGAATCCAGATAAGGCAACAAATCCTTTTTGAATTTCTGACAGTAGTACGCCGTAAATCCTGCTCCACTTCATGGTAAATTGCGTTTCGTCAGGGATGCGAATATTATTTCCATATATCTGCAATCCCGTTGTAACGACCTCTGCCAATGTGTACTATTTATCCAAAAATAATACCAATCTTGTCCCCTTGATTCCAGGTAATTTGTACGATTCTGTTATGGCCATCGATCTTTTCCAATTGAGTATTCGATCGAATTTGAATCAACTTTATGCTTGCGCCTGAAACCATTTCTGTCGACAGATCTCTCTTTGTTGAAGACGAATGAATAGTTCCTTACTAATAAGATATCTGTCGCGGTAAGCAAGATTCAACCATTTGCAAATTTCAGCACTGCTGACGTCATCATATCTTCCATTTACAAATTTCAGCACTGTTGATGTCATCATATCTGTTGGGAACATTGTAGCTAAATATGATGGTGACGTCATGATGTCTGATATTCTATTGTGGCTGGCGTCATCAAATCTGTTGAAAACAAACGGTGTCATGTTGAACTAACTGTTACGAAAACTGTCGATATTAAACGTTACTTGCACTGTTTCCAAAAACAATAATGTAGCGAAGTCTGGTGTCAGCAACGATGAATAGTACTGTTACAAGATCTGTCGAGTAAACTTATCAAAGAATACGGCCCTTTCTGTTGGTAGACAAATTCACTGTTCCCGTTGCTGTTGGCAGATACCATTATGATACAATAGTCAAGATCTGTTGGCAGATATCACCTATTCTCAATACTTCATCAACAGTAGATTTCAGACCCGATAACCCAAATAACCAAATCCATAACTCCACTGTTCCAAGATCTGATTCTGAACAACCCAAAACCGTAACTGTAGCTTAAACCAATCACTGTTGTCAGCAATGTTGATCAGCGTGAAAAGATTATTCGAATTTTATCATTTAAGTCCAAATCTTTTCTTATTTTTGTTATCACCAAAACTATAAATTTTATCCTAACAGTTCACTAGACCCCTTAGGACACAGAGGACTGCGAGGCCAGCAGTGAAACCATCTTTATTAGGTAAGCCACAGGGTCAGCAGGCTGTGAAGCCTGGTATGCAGGTGGAGAGGCCTATATGAAAGACTTGTGGGTACTAGCATGCAGGGAAGTGCATACTAGGAGCTGGAGTTTGTTACAAGTGCAAGAAATCAGGCCATCTATCCTTTGAGTTCCCGCAACTGAAGAATCTTGTGACTGGAAGATTGTTTGTGATGCAGGCTGAGGAGACCGACCCAGACACGACGTTGATCACAGGTAACCGAATACGTCCTATATTTTTGGATTTTAGAAACTAAAGAATAGGAAATCATTTTACTGCATTGTTAGTGATAGTAAACCTTGATATATTATGATTAGATTTCTGGAATTGTTTATGAATTGTGCACATGCTCTCCTATGCATGTGTGATACCTATGTGCAGGCAGGGTAATCATTCTAGGAGTAGCCACCAAAGCTCTATTCGATTCTGGCGTAACACATTCCTTTATTTCAGATGCCTTTGTGCGATATAAAGTGATTTCACAGTAGAGTTTGTAAGAGGTTTTGGTAGTAACGATACCATCTGGAAAAGAACTGGTTACGGCCCACATTGTCCGATATCTCGAGATGATGCTATAGGGCCGTATCTTGCATGCGAACTTGATTGTGTTTCCGATGCAAGAGTTCCATATCATTCTAGGGATGGACCATTTGTCAGGAAATCAAGCTGTGATCAACTTTCAGTGTGGAACAGTGCAGTTAGACCTTCTGGGGGAGAACATTTCGACTTTGTGGCAGCGCGCAATATGAGGAAACCTCGACTTATATCATTATTGTAGGAAAGAAAGCTTATTGACAGCTGTTGCCCAACATTTTTATCAAGTATTACAGTGTTTGTGGTACAGGATGGTCCATCTCTTTCGAATGTGGAAATTTTTGGGGAGTATGTTGATGTCTTCCCGACGATGTTACAGGGATTCCACTGGATCAAGAGGTGGAGTTTTCTATTGAGTTGCTACCAGGTATTGTGTCAATATATAAGGCGTCGTACCGTCTTGCTCCTATTGAGATGAAGAAACTGAAGAGGTGAATTCAGGAGATGCTAGACAAGGGATTAATCCGCCATAGTGTTTCCCCATGGGGCGCACCTATTCCATTTGTGAAAAATAAGGATGCTAGCATGACACTCAGCATCGAATACTGCAAGTTGACTTCAGTGACTGTACCCTTGCATAGAGTGGAGGACCTATTCGATAAGTTTCAGGGAGCTTCGATTTTCTTGAAGATGGATCTCAGATCTTGTTATCGTCATTTAAGGGTTAAGGAGTCTAATGTATATATACGGACTTCAGTACTCGTTATGGAACTATGAGTTCTTGGTGGTGCCATTCAGGTTAATCAATGGTCCGACAGCCTTCTTGGATCTCATTAACCATGTTTTCCAGCCATATATATACAAGTTTTTCATTGTATTCATTGATGACATACTTATTTATTCCAAGAGTAGAGAGTAGCATGCTCAACACTTGTAAACAGTACTGGGAATTCTGAGAGAACGTAATCTTTATGCAAAGTTCAGTAGTGCGAGTTTTGGCTAAAGAGGATGCCTTTCTAGGACACATCATTTCTAGCAGAGGAGTGGAGGTTGATCCGTCTAA
Source organism: Dorcoceras hygrometricum (assembly GCA_001598015.1). Taxonomy (NCBI): domain Eukaryota; kingdom Viridiplantae; phylum Streptophyta; class Magnoliopsida; order Lamiales; family Gesneriaceae; genus Dorcoceras; species Dorcoceras hygrometricum. The sequence continues at coordinate 48,642 of KV001300.1, read as the reverse complement.
GGTAGAGTCAGTCAGAGAGTGGGCAGTGCGAAAGAATGGGTCTGAAATTCACAGTTTTCTAGGCTTGGCAGGTTACTATCGGAAATTTATCAAGGGCTTTTCATCCACTGCAGTGCCCTTTCTCTACAACACATAGAAGAGCTACTAACCAAAAGTTCAAGACAACATAGACGATAACAGCAATCAAATAGCTTACATGAGTTAATACGATGCATATCAAACAGATGAGGCCACTCTTGCCGCATCTTCGCCTCTACGTCCCATGTAGCTTCTTCTCTCCCGTGCTTGCTCCACTGAACCATCACCAAAGGAATGGTTTTGTTCTTGAGCTTCTTCTGCTTTCTTTCCAAAATCTGCAAGGGATACTCAAGATAACTCAAGGTTTCTACCCAGCACCATCTCGTCAGCTCGCAGCACATGAGAAGGACCTGGCTCTTACTTATTCAACATAGAAACATGAAACACATTATGCAGTGAGCAAAGTTCGGGCAGTAGTAGCAAATGATAAGCTAAGGGGCCGATCCTTTCTACAACTTCATAAGCTCCGACATAACGAGGTGCTAGCTTTCCCTTGAGTCCAAACCTCATAACACTTTTGAAAAGAGAAACTTCAAGAAAACTTGATCACAAACCTGAAATTATAGAGGCCTACACATTATGTTCTCATAGCTAGCTTGGAGATCCTGAGCTGCCTTCATTATCTTGCGGATTAGATCGACTTGATCTCTCATCTGCTGAACAAACTCAGGCAAGGATAACTTCTTCTCCCCCACTTCTTCCCAACAGATCGGCGATCTGCACTTCTTACCATACAATGCTTCAAACGATGCCATTCCAATAAACGCTTGGTAGTTGTTATTGTATGAAAACTCCACCAAATACAAGGATCCTGCCAGCTCCACCGAAATACATCACTACAGCTCGCAACATATTTTCTAAGGTCTAAATAGTTCTCTCGGATTGGTCATCGGTTTGAGGATGATAATCTGTACGCATAGCCAATCTAGAACCTACGGCTGCTTGCAAACTCTTCCAAAATCTAGAAGTAAACCTTGGATCCCTGTCTGAAACTATTGACACGGGCACACAGTGCAATCTTACCACAAACCCGATGGACATTCTCGCCATTTTATTCAAAGAACACTTCATGTCATCGGGAATGAAGTGGGCTGATTTAGAAAGTCGATCAAGCAAAACCCAAACAGCATCACACCTCATATGGAACGAGGCAAGTGTGTCACAAAATCCATGGCTATATGCTCCCAATTCCAATGGGGCACCTCTAAGCTCTGCAACATACCACCGGGTCTCATCCTCTCAGCCTTGACCTGCTGGTAATTTAGACATCGAGCCACAAATTCAGCAACATCATTCTACCTGCCCACCAATAGGATGGTTTCAACGTGTGGTACATCTTTCTCACACCAGGGTGGACACTGTGGCGACTACAATGAGCTTCTCTTAAGATCATCTCCCTCAAGTCGTTAAGGTTAGGTACCACTAACCTACCCTGAAACCTCAAGCACCCATCAAAAGCAATAGAATACTGATCCAACTGACATGCTTGTGCATTCAACTTCCACTCGTTGATGTACGGGTCAGTTCTCTATGCTGCCCTAATGTCTGAACAATCTGCGGTTCTGTTAGAGCTAATTTCAGAAGTTTTGGTGAATACAAATAAAAGAGATTAATCAGCTCAAAAGCACAAGATCTATACGAAGCTTACAACGTTGGACGTAAAAACCAGATCAGAGCAGAGCCAAGCTGGTTAAGGACAAACCAGCTCAGGGTATTTAGTTGCGCTGGTTAAGGTCAAATCAGCTCAATGTATTCAGTTACACTGGTCAAAGGAAAAACCATATAAGGAATCTTTGTCAAGCTGGTTAAAGTCAAACCAGTCCAAAGATGCTTAGCCGGATAACAAATCAGTTGAGCAAATTCGAGTTCGAAAGAACATAAACAGATTGGAATCACATCAATTCATAACAGCAGATAAAACAGTAGTTTTGGAACATTAGAGAGAATAGTTCTAAGCGTAAAATGGTAAGAGCAGACCAGCTAGAAAACCAGTTAAATAAACCAGCTCAAAGCAAAACTGTTCTACATGTGTTATCTGGTTACAGAGGAATGAGTACTAAGATTGCTATCAGGATCAGTACAGTACAAAAACAAGAGCAGATCAATTCAAGGCAGATTGGATTTTGATTAGCCTAAAACCATATCAGAAAATCAGTTCGACGAACAACGACCAGATCGGATAACCAGCTAAGGACAACTTATAAAAATGAATTTCAGAAGTTTAAGGCTATGTATAGTTTGATGTGAGACGTTTGACTTCTCTGCATTGATTTGTAGTCGTTGGAACTACTTTCAGCTAACTCCTGATTTACAGAGATTTCGTTCAAACAGAAGACGGCACAAAGTTGCTAAAAATGGTAATGCATTTAATGGAAACGTATGTACATAGTACAAAATTGGTGTTCCCTACATTCTGGAAGTAAACTGCTGAACCAGCTTGGGCATCCCCTTACTGTTCCAGCTCGATATCTTCGACCAGTCTAGCTCAGACGTCCCCTCACTGTTCCATTTTGGATATCTTCATGTCTACTCCAGACTAAGTAAGTGCACATTTCACGTAGAGCATTAGTATAAAAGTACCAGATTTTGTGTGAATCAAAAATTAGATTCTGATCTGTATAAACAGATCCAACATAGTGACACGAGCACAGATTGCTTATTCAATTCTTTGTGTCACAATATCTTCTATACACATACTCTGTAGTGTTGAGTCATCATTGTAATCATAAACAGAGAGTGTTGAGTGCTAGATTTGCACAACCAGCTTAGAGCTGTGTTAATTGTATTACGAACCAGATCGCGGTTCTGGTTTCTTGGTTGAGGGCTAGGAGTTATTGCAGGCTGACTGTTGGATCGGGTTTGTAAAAGTGGTTGTATAAATCAAATATTCTAGTGGAAATCCTTCCCATTGAGGAAAAAGGGGAGACGTGAGAGAGTTAACTCCGAACTTCCAGAAACAAATCTCTTGACTCTATCTTTCATTCACGCTTTAACTTAAATGTTCACTGTTGAATCATGTTCTTTCCGCATAAAATTACTTTGTTACACGAGACAACAGCAATCACTGAGAACCCTCCAAGCTGGTAACTCGGCTGGAGGTTTGCATTGAGGAATAAAATCTTTCGAAACCAGTTTTCAAACAAAAAGTATCAAAGGAGTTCATTCACACCCCTCTGAACTCCCGAGCTTGTTTTTCGATCCTAACAAGTGGTATCAGAGCTCAGTTTCTCAGTGTTTGAATATTTTATTCATTTATATTCATTAAAAATGTCGATTTCTCACAACAAGATTCCTACGTTTTCCAAGAAGGAAAACGACGTCTGAAAGATCCGGATGCAGGCCACCTAGCAGCACAAGATGATGACATGTGGTTCGTAATAACTAACGGGCCCATGAATGTAATGAAAATGAACACAGTTGTGTCTATAACTGCTGGTGCACCTCAGTGGATAGAGAAACTAAGATTGGACTGGACCTCTGAGGAAAAGAAGAAAGCCAACCTGGATAACGTCGCTAAGGACATCTTATATGAGATGCTAGATAATAACATGTTTAGCAAAATCCAGACGTGCACAAATACAAAACAAATGTAGGAAAAGCTGAAAGATCTGGGAGGGCAACGAACAGACCAAAGAAAAAAAGTTAACCGTGGCCTTGCAAAAATTTTAATTGATCAAAATGAAGCCCGAGGAGACCATGGCAGAATTTGATGAACGGTTTAGCTCACTAGTGATTGAGCTAACCAGATTGGGCAAATCTTACATCAACAGGGAGTTGGCCCCGAAAGTCATGCGTGCACTCCCCAAGGAATGGGATGTGAAGACAATGGCCATGCGGGAGTCCAAGAACTTGAACAAAATGGAGCTGCATGATTTGTTCGCCAACATGAAGGATTATGAGTTCGAACTGGAGACAAGAGCGGAATCTGAGCCCTCTACATCTCACCAACCAGAGCTCTTGTTTCTACGATTCCACAACAAAGTCCATGTTCTACAAGCGGCAGATCGGTAGAGGAGATGAGCAAGGATGTCATGTCCTTGTTCATTAAGAAATTTGGAAAATTTATGCGGAAGCATAATCCTAAACCCTCTTCTTTTGATTCTCCTAAAAAGAACTTTAACTCTCCTTATGATGACAAATGTTATAACTGTGGCAGGCCTGATCACTTCATGGCTGATTTCAGGAAGCCAAGGAGGGATGTGAAGAAGCGACCAGATCGCAGCACCAGAAAGGACAAGAAGGAGAAGAAGCTCTATCGGAAGGGGAGAACGGAGAAAGCAATGGTTGCTGAGGAAAATAAAAGTGCATGGGCTGAGTCGGATTCGGAGGACTCTATCTTAGGAACATCCTCATCAAGTGACAGTGATGATGAAGTACAGTGTCTAATGGCCGATGGCACTTATGAGGTATTCGATTTTACCAGTCTAGAATTCACCCGTGAGGACATTGTCACAGCATTTATCGACATGGTTCAAGAATACAAGAAGCTTTCTCAATGATTCGAGGAAGTTAAAGCTGAAAGAGAGAGCTATGCAACAAAGGTTGAGCTGGTTAGCTCAGGCGATATGCATGCTGCTCTAGTATGCTTGCAACTGAGAATGAGGAGTTGAAAAGCAGGTCCGAGGATATGCTTTATGAGTATCAGCGATTAGCTGGTATAATAAGCTCCTGGACCAGGTCTTCTGCCTCTCTGGATAAACTGCATGGAGCTATGAAGCCATCTGGTGATAAAACTGGATTGGGCTATAATAACGATGAAAGCAGTACAGCAAAAACCAACTGTACCCCAAAGCTGGAAAGAACAAAGTTCCAAACCATAAATTTTGTAAATTATAGCATGGGACAGCCTGCCGAGGCACAATCTGGTGAAACAAAGATAGCAGCTGAGCCTCCGATCTGGCAAGGTAGATTTTGCGGGATGGGTATACTGCTCCTGAGAAGCCTCGTGAAAGCTGGCTTAATGCATTGAACAGATGAGGGGTAAACCTGTAAGGAACCGTACTCTAGAATTTTTTTTTTTTGTAAATAACATGCGGAATAAAAATCTTTAAAATAAATAAACCTCAACCATTAAAAATCATTACTCAGTATCATTTTAAAACATAAATAAGTAAATATCTCCAAAATTTTAAATCATTCATACTGGTTTGAAATCAGAGTAAGTAAAAGTTGTGGAAAACTGAACATGTTTCATAACATAAAATAAAGACATCTGAGTGGTCACGGGTAGCAGCTGCAGCTGGCGCTCAGAGGTCCTCACCGCCAGTAGGAATGAAATCAGCTGCAAAATCACATGCACCATTTAAACCTAGTGAGCCTAAAGGCCCAGCATGCTCTATCTGATGATAACAAAGTACATATAATAAAACCATATGCAAGCACGTAAATATCGTAAAATAGCTTTAAAACATGCATGCATCAATGATGGTAAAATCGTGGCTCATAAACTGTTCGTAACCATGCATAGTCGTATATCATAACATAATGAGGCATGAACATAACATAACATAAAAGACGTGTGAGTCGTATCCATGAAGTGTGAGCCATTACATCAACGATTGATCAATCATAAGAACCAACGTACATGGCGATGCGGTTCACTCGACCTTACCTCGGGATCACTCACACCTCTATGCTGCCACTTCACCATGCCGTGAACACATGGATCCATAAGCTCATTATAATATTAACAGAGGTTCGTCGGGCCCGATATCTCAATTCCGCTCATCATTACTTTGCGACAAATTACTTACCCTCAAAAATATTTTCTTTTCTTCCATGCCTTTAACATTTCATAAACTTTCATGATGTGAAATTCATAACTCTGCAGTTTAAAAGGATTAGCTCGTCAATATATATTTGAATCTTTCATTAAACATTAACATATTCATATACGTAAAATACTACATATATAATATATATTTACAGGCTTCTACAATTTCCGTCATTCTCTGGTCAAGGATTGGTTCGAGAGCCTGACCCACTAATTCTAAGCCCAAAAAGCCTAGACCTACATCTTAAGCTGAAACTTAACCCTAAACTTGACTTGACCCATTAAACTCAAATTAAACTTTAAAATTGATAAAATACTCGGTCCTTCAATTTAAAATCAGAATTTTAAATTTGACAAGATAATTGACTAACACAAGCTTTAAAATTTGGTACAACTTATTAGGCTCATAACTAAAGAAAATTTTGACTTTAAAAGTTGACTTAAAATATTAGGCCTATTTCTCTTAAAGTTGGACTTAAACTTTTTAAAATAAAACACCCGGTCCAGAAATAAAATAACTCGAACCCGACTTAAAATATTTGACCTGACCCTCGACTGACATGACCCGGTCCAGTTGAACCGACCCAGCCGGCCCAACCGAACCAGCCAAGCCCATGCAAAACCCTAGTCATCGCGCCATGACACCCGAGACTTTCAGCACTTCGGCCGCCCTGCTCCGGACGCCCATGGTCGGAGGCCCACCGATAGGACCACCCCCAAGTCCGGCCGGTTCTCCTAGACCAAACCATGGCTCAAACCATGGCTGCAACCTCACGGCCGACGCATGCAAAGAGGGCAGCCGTGCACCGCCCGTCGCACGCAACATCAATCCTCGGACCTTGGCTCGACCAGCCGGCCGAGCCCCCTATCACTCATCCTTGGACCATCATTGAACCACCATGACTCACTCCCAAGCCCCATGAACCGTCCATGACTGAAGCAGATCAAGAAACGAATCAAATACGTGTTAGAAGTCATGATACATGCATGGATCTCAAATACTAAACATAGATCTAATCAATTCACATACAAACATGCAACATCATTTCAAAAAAGTATATTATGATTTAAATGGCAAGAAAAATGAAGAATAGAACATGCCTTATTGAATAATTTACGTAGACTACGCGTTACCGGGACGGAGGACTCGAGATGGGACGATCAAACCTTGAAATCAACCAAGAAAACCAAGAAACTCGATGGGGCTTGTGCAAAGGGAAGGGACGGCGTGAGTGAGCGAGGGAGGAGGCTAGGGTTTCGAATTTGAGGTTTAGGAAAATGAGATGTGTTCCAAAAGACGCCTCCAAGGATAATTTAAGTTAGGAAATAAAAGATTTTTCCCTCTTTAACCTTCACTAATTAAACATGATAATTGAAAACTCCAATTTAAACTTTGAACTCCAAATTTTCCTAATATAAAATCCTCTAATTTTTAAAATGTAGTAAAGTTCATTAAAATATCTCGTATAGGTGAAAAACGGGTTTCCCTCGACCCATAAACATAAAAATCTTATTTTTCGTAAATACTACTTAAAATATTAAATGTTGGCTCTTAAAATCTGAGGGCTTAAAAATTCGAATAAATTTTCACCTCGGTCGACCCCAGTCTCGTCCACGCGTCCGGGACTCAAACAGACAATGAAATGACATGAACATCATAAAGCATAAAATCGTCACGTAATCACATAAAATGACCCATAAATTTCCTAAAAACAATTTTCCCCCCAGTCATGCACTCATTCTCACGTAATCAGTATTTCTGGGCATTACAAAACCCAAATCTGATGGAAGAAATCCAAGTCAGTTCTCTCGACCTTATACAAAGGACAGGCAGTATAGGCCAAGATACAAGAAGCCCGGATCACAAAGCCAACATGTTGCGTATCAAACCCACACCAGATCAGAGAACAACACGGACCACACAAGTGCTTTGACGCGCACACACTGGTAAATGGGTAAAGATTATCCAAGTGTGGGTCCCAAAAGGTCTATCAAACCTGGACCCAAATAAATCAAATGGTACCAAATTTTCTAGACTTGTGATTGTAGGAACAACAGGTTTCCAGATTGGAGCAATCAACGTGGTATCTGGACAGTGGATGTGCGAGCCACAGACTGGAGATGCTATGCTGCTTACAAACATCAAGCAATGCAATGGAACCAAGATCACCTTAGGTGATAATTCAAACGGTAACATCGTGGGTAAGGATAAGCTTACCCATGGTAATTTTACTGTCAAAAACATTCTCTTTATAGAGAACTTGTGCTACAACTTGATAAGTATCAGTCAGTTGTGCGACAGTAACTACTCAGTTAAATTTCAAAAGCACACATTCACTGTTTTGAATTCGAAAGGTCCGACTATGATGGTAGGTTATCAATCTGGAAACACCTAAAAAGTTGATTGGTCAGATCAACCGCATACAGAACAAACTTTCCTAGTAGCTGACTTTTCGAAGAGCTGGCTATGGCATCAACGGATGAATCATCTGAATTATGAAACAATTGCAAATCTGAGTAAGCGTGATTTAGTTGATGGATTGCCCAAGATAAAATTTTTAAAAGATAATGTTTTCTCTACCTGTCAGCTGGGAAAGCATTTAAAATCCACTTTCAAAACTAGAGACAGTAACAAAACCTCACGTAAGGTGGATATTTTACACATGGATCTTTTCGGTCCAGTAACCGTAACCAGCTTAGGGTGAATAAAGTACACCCTTGTTGTTGATGATGATTTTTCAAAATTTACTTGGGTTTTGTTTTTAAAATCAAAGGATCAAACTGCCGACCAGCTGGTCAAGATTTTAAAACGTTTACAAAATGAGCAATCTTGCAATGTCAACGGAGTTAAGAGTGACAGAGAATAGAGTTTTTGAACTTTAAAATTTCCTCCTATATGGATGACATTGGAATCAAACATGAGTTCAGTGCAGCTAGAACACCTCAGCAAAACAGGTTAGCTGAGCGTCAAAATCGAACTTTAAAAGAAGCTGTCACAACTATGATTGTTGATTCTGGTATTTCAAATAAATTTTGGGCAGAAGCATTCAATACAGCTTTTTACACTCAAAACATATCGATGATAAATAAGCGACATGGAGTTACTCCATATGAGATCTGGAATGGCAAGAAGCCTGATATATCTTATTTCAGGGTGTTTGGATGCACATGTTTTATCTATATCAATGGTAAAACGTATTTAAGAGCTTTTGATTTCAAATCTGATATAGTTATATTTCTGGGATACTCAGCCGTGAGCAGGGCATACAGAGTCTTCAACAACAGGACACTAACTGTTGAAGAATCAGCGCATGTAGTGTTTGATGAAACCAGCTTCAGATCAACATCAGCTTCAAAGTTAAATTACTTGTGCACTTGTCTGGAGTCTACCAGTATTGATGAATCAAGTGACGAATAGGAACAAAACAGATGTCAAGCTGATGACCAGCACGCTCTGGATATGCCAATTATAAATGCAGATATTCAAGATGTTGCACAGGCTGGTCGAGATGGTGATCAAGCTGGTGAAGAACATGTGCATGTTGATGAGCCAAACATAACTAGTGATCTTACTACACGTATTATTCCACTAGATCCAGTAGGAATGCAGGGGAACAACATGAACCGTCTACCTCATATAGACCAGGCTTCTGGTGGAATAAAAATCATCCACCCGAGCTGGTCATCGGTAATCCTACTGCACCCTTTAGGACACGAGGCCAGATGATAATCAAATATTACAATTATTCATTTATTTTGCATATCGAACCTAAAAATGTAGAAGAGGCCTTAGTGGACCCAAGCTGGATAGAATCTATGCAAGAAGAACTTAGTCAATTCGAACGTAGCAAAGTATGGCATCTAGTTCCTAGACCTGATGATGAAAACATAATAGGCATTAAATGGGTCTATAGGAATAAACTAGATGAAAATGGCAATGTTGTTCGAAACAAGGCTAGGCTAGTAGCACAAGGCTATAGGAAAGAAGAAGACATAGATTTCGAAGAATCCTTCTCCCCTGTAGCTAGACTAGAGGCCATTCGTATATTTCTCGCATATGCATCATTTAAGAATTTTATCAAATGGATGTCAAAAGTGCATTCTTAAATGAAATTTGAATGAGGAAGTGTATGTTACACAACCTCTTGGCTTCGTAGATCATGCCATATCGGAATACGTGTCTAAATTGACAAAGCTTTGTATGGTCTGAAACAAGCTCCCAGAGCATAGTATGATACTCTATCTAAATTCTTGATATATCATGATTTTATTATTGGTTCTGTCGACAAGACATTGTTTAAGTTTTTTAAAAATGATCATGTATTGTTAGTACAGATATATGTTGATGACATTATATTTGGCTCTACTAACACCAAGATTTGCGAAAAAATTTTCAAGCTTATGCAAGACAAGTTCGAGATGAGCATGATGGGGGAGCTGACATTTTTCCTAGGCTTACAAGTAAAGCAGTTTGAAGATGGAATCTTCATCAATCAAGCCAAATATACCAAGGAACGTCTAAAAAAGTTTGGTATGGAAAACTGTTCGTCAACAGCTACTCCGATGAGTGCCTCCATCAAGCTAGATAAAGATGAATCTTGACCTGTCGTTGAGGTAACCATGTATCGTGGGATGATTGGTTCGCTTATTTACCTCACAGCGAGCATACCAAACATTATGTTCTCGGTCAGTATGTGTGCTAAGTTCCAAGCCGATCCTAAACAGTCTCACTACATGGCTATTAAACGTATTCTGAAATATTTAAAGGGCACGCAGAACGTGGGTCTTTGATATCCCAAAGACTCAAGTTTCAACTTTATTGGTTACAGTGATGCAGATTACACATGTTGTAAGATTGATCGACGTAGCACAAGTGGGACTTTTCAATTTCTTGGTGATAGATTGATGTTTAGCAAGAAACAGACATCTATAGCCACATCCACAGCTTATGCAGAGTACCTCGCAGCTGGAAGTTGTTGCGCTAAAATACTATGGATTCAAAAACAGCTCCCAGACTATGGCGTCGATGCACAGGAAGCGCCCATTTTTTGTGACAACACAAGTGCGCTCACGATCACTCAAAACCCCGTGCTGCATTCCAGAACCAAGCACATTGACATACGCCATAATTTCATTTGAGACCACGTGCAGAAGAAAGATGTTCGGGTAGAGCATGTGCCAATGGATCAGAAAGTAGCTGATATCTTCACCAAGCCTCTACCGGACACTAATTTTTCTTATTTTAGAAATATTTTAGGTCTCTTGGATGTGTTTCGATTATGTTCTTCATGCATATATTCAGGGGGAACAATATAATTCAAACAGATAACGCAAAGGTCCGCTGTTTGCTTTCGAGCTAGTCAGCATCGTGCTGGTCTGGTCCAGCTAGAGGCATGCATAGCGAGATGTTATCACGGTGCTTGGATTAATTGTTTCTATGCTGGTAAATAAAATCGAACGATAGATATTGGTTTGATTTTAACATTCATTTTAAATCGGAGGTTAATCCTTCTAGAATTTCAAATGACTCTTCACTGTGATGATGACACGTGTCCAAAAACCCTTCTCTCTCCCCGTTCGTACGTAAAAAGTTTCACTTTACTTTTTGCTTTACACTTTCAAATTTTCGCTCATTCCAGCAATTCAGCAAGCAACTTCTAGCATCCTTTTGCAAATTTTTCGAATCTCTTTGCTTCCTAACAATTTTACTATCAGAAATGGCTGCTTCCTTCTTTTTCAACGCTCTGCATGTTGAATTTGAATCTGTGCTCACTATGGAGCACACTGGCATGGAATGCATGTTTCAGTCATTGGAGGAAACAGGGTTTCTGGAGGTCTCCAACTCAGTGTATGAAGGCACAGTGGTTGAGTTCTTTGCAAATTCTAAGGTGGTAGCAGGAACAGTTATTCTAAGGTGGTAGCAGGAACAGTTAAAGTTTCGTCGCCAATAGGAAACTGGCGCTGACGAAAGAAGTCTTTACCGATGCTTTTGGTTTACCCACTGAGGGGATGTCAAGTTTTCTCGATATCTAGTCCCAGACTGTGGTGGATATGTGTAGGAGGTTTTCTGGGTCTGATGTGCCGTTCAGGGCACCCAGATGAATATTGAGTACAGGTTGTTGCACGATATATTGGCCAAGGAACTGTGTGCCAAATCTGGTTCTTTTAACATGGTAACAAGCAAAAAGTTCAATCTGATGGTGTCCATCACTACCAGTTTGAAATTAAACTGGCCACATGTTCTTTTTCAGGTGTTAGTAGCTATGGTGAACAACCCTAACCGTCAGTCACAAGGTTTCGCAGTGCAGTTGAGTGTTTGTTGGAGTGTTTAGTGAAAGCAGATCTCGGGGAGATTGCCAAGTTGCACCCACAAAAAGTATTGACCAACAAATTAATTCACACGTATATAAAGAAGAACTAGGTGTTGGTACAACTGGTGAGACCAGCAAGGTGTCAGGAGCTACAGCAAATGAATAACAATAACTCCCTAAGGAACCATAGAAGGTGGCTGTGGAGAAGCCAGAGAATAAGAAAGAAAAAGTTGCTCTAATAGTGAAGAAATAGAAAGTGGCTGTACAGCAGCCAGTGGAGGCTAGGAGCCAAGATGCTCCAGCGAAGTCCCAGTCTGAGACCAGACGAAGCTGAAGAAAGGTGGTGCTAAGTGAAAATTGTTTATACAGTCATCTGACTCGGAGGCTACTGTGTCTATTCTGTCGGTGCTTATCACGAAGAAGCATCGTACCAAGAGAACAAAGAAGATGACGCCCACTGCTGAAAATCAAGCTGAGTCCCAACCTGGTCCCATTCCTGAAATACCAACTGGGGGTGACAAGGAGTCAATCGCTGGTGGACCAGAAGCCGCTATCCAGACGAATCCAAAAGTGGAAAAACGGGCTGATGACACCTCCAACGCTGCTAAGCATGAAGAGAGTTTGGAGTGTGAGAACCAAACAGAAAACGAGGGCCAGGACGGGAATGTTTCCACTGTTGCTCAGGGAGAGCATGTGGATTCTACTGCAAAAGTAGAGTCAAGGGCTGGCAACCGGGAAGCATCTATGGAGGCAAGGCATGCCTGTGAGACCTGAAAATGTATAGAAGATTAATTGTTGGAATTAATCGGATTTTTGATATTTCTGGTGGTTGAGATTTCTGTTTGAAGGTTTCAGTTTTCATTTTTGGGTCATAAATCACATTTAGAACAATTCTGGAAGTTTTCATATTTTTGAGTTTGGTGGTGAAAGCTGATCGATTTGGTGAAAGCTGGTATCAGCTGTCGCGGGAGATCAATACACCGTCGTTTAGCGTTTGGTGAAATCTGTCAGCAGTTGGCATTCTGGGCATTGCGTTGAGTTGAGAAACAGCAGCAATGCTGATGTGGATTTCAGACGTTGGTGTTTAGTCGCAAGAATCAGCAGACAGCGTTATAGAATCCCGAAGCGACGACGTTTTGATGAACAGGAACCAGCTGTTGGTTTTGTTAGCGCGTTTCTTAGTAGCGACCAGCCGTTGGGTGAAACTACGTCGTTTTAGGAAATTCAGCAGTTAGTATGTTTCCTCTAGTAGAGATCAGTTGTTGGGTTATGCGACGCCGTTTGCATTTAGTTGAAACGTAGCGTTTTGGATATCAGCTGGTGGTCGCGTTATACGTTTACTGTTAAGGATTTGTTGCATGTTTGATCCAGCTGCTGGTTTAGGTGATCAGCTGTCGACAGATATGATGACGTATGTTGTGCGGCGTCGTTTGGATAAGTTGATGCGACGCCGTTTTGCCTAGCGTGTTTGTAAATTCAGCTGTTGATAGTTTTTAGTGACCAGCAGTAGGAATCTGTTGTAGCGCATATTCAGCCGTTGGGTTAGTGACCAGTTGTTGGTTATCCAGCTGCTGATTTGGGAACATATTTATCGTCGACTGGTTATGACGGTGGGATTTGTCCTGTTGCTGTCAGCTGGTGTGAAGTGTATATATATTTGGAGACTTGGTTTTCGATTTGATTATCAGATTCCATACTTAGCGAAATTTCTCCCGATTGTCGACCTTTTCTCTCGGACCCTAGTGTACTATTTACCGTGAGTTTCTCCGGCAAATTCCCATTGTTTCCAGTTGTCTTTTTGGACGTTTGAGGTAGTGTTGGACTCCTCTGGTGAAGCTCTTTCATTCTATACCATTCTCGGAGGCTGTTGTTAGCTGGAAGTAAGATCGCGAAGTTGTTTACTTCGGTCGTGTGTTCGCTGTTCAGGTAGTCTTTCGAATTAGCAATAAGATCTTACCTTAGAGCTTTGTTATTGAGCTTCCTGTTGAGTATAATGGACTCCCAGCCGAGAGTCCTATGCTTGTGTCCCGAAGGATTTATGTGTTGTCATATCAGATTTCTCGGGACCTTTGTTGTGGTAATCGTTGCTCAGAATTGAGGTACGGGTTGAGCTTGTAAATACAGCGTGTGTATGGCTTGGATAATTTGTAGTTGCTGGTTGATTGTGGCTGCCGTGTTTAGTTTCCTTGTGAGGTTGCTGTTTTATGAAATAGCTGTGAATTATTGTCGTGTACAATTGCTGTTGTGCATATGATTTATGCTTGTTGATTTTCCAGCATGTTGCATACACGCATGCCATTCTATTCCAGCTATTGCAGCCATTGTTTCGTTGTTGTTGCTCTGTTATCTTACCAGGATGCGAGGGCGAGCGGTGATTCCGCACTCTCATCTCCCTGCTGGAATTTGTTAGCCCCTATACGCCGAGTGGCTAACTACCACAGTTCATAGGTTGGGCAACGGCAGGTTGAGCAGTTGATGCATCTGGTATTGGTGGGCGAGTAGGGGCGAGTGGGTAGCGCCCGCACTCCTGCACTCACCGTGGCCACATACTCTGTTGCAGATTTCGTTGAGCTATGCATTGAGTTCTTTGGCTACCTTCCTTGGTTCTAGCCTTCGGCTGTTGCCACTCATTTCATGCATAGCATCTGCATTTTATTCTACCATGTGGTTAGATTGCATGGAGTTCCTGTTTTGATAGTGTCTGATCGAGATCGAAGATTCACTTATCGTTTTTGGAAGAGTCTGCAAGCAGCAATGGGTTCTAGATTGGCTATGAGTACAACCTATCACCCACAGACAGATGGTCAGTCTGAGCGGACCATCCAGACTTTAGAGGATATGCTGCGTGAAGTTGTGATGGATTTCAGTGGTGGCTGGCAGGATTCCTTGTCCTTGGTTGAGTTTTCGTATAACAACAGCTACAAGATGATTATCGGGATGGCTCCATTTGAAGCGTTGTATGGTCGTAAGTGCAGATCTCCGATCTGTTGGGAAGAGGTTGGTGAGAAACAGCTTTCTACCCCTGATTTTGTGCAGCATATGAAAGATCAGATTGATTCGATTCGGAGAAGGCTGCACAATATAGATTTACCAGCTATACTAACGGAAGACGTCGACCGTTAGAGTTTGAGGTTGGAGATCGTGTGTTTCTCAAGATTTCTCCTTTCAAGAGCGTGATGAGATTCAGATTTAAGGGCAAATTAGCTCCTAGATTCGTTGATCCCTTTGAGATTGTTGAGCGGATTGGACAGTTGGCTTATAGATTGAGGCTGCCCGATGAATTAGCAGCGATGCATGATGTTTTTCATGTGTCAATGTTGAGGTATGAGCCAGATCCATCCCATGTTTTGAGAACCGATGAAGTTGAGCTGGATTCTGCCTTGAGCTATGTCGAATATCCAGTGCAGATTCTGGATAGGAAGGAGAAGCAGCTGGGGAACAAAGTGATTCCGTTGGTGATGGTCCAATGGAGCAAGCATGGCCGAGAAGAAGCTACCTGGGAGGTTGAGTAGAAGATGAGACAGGATTGGCCTCATCTGTTTGAGCACTGACAGTGTGAATTCCAGGTAAATTCTAAGCTTTGATTTGAGCTTGGTTTGATGATTGTGTTTTATTTTGATGTATTGATTGATTTCTTCCCTAAGTTGCCTTTGATTTCGAGGACGAAATCTCTTAAGGTGGGGAGAATGTGAGAAATCAGATTTTAGATTAGTGATTAATCGAATTTAATTGGGATTAGTCGCGTGGATTTTGAGGTTTTGCGAGAGAAATCTCATTCCTTTAGAATTTCAGCAGTAGCGCTAGTTGGTGAAATCTGTTATCAGTTGTTGGTGGCGTGGGAGTAACACGCTGTCATTTTGTGAAGACCAGACGTAGCGCTAATGCAAGAAACCAGTCGTAGCATATTTAAGAAGTCAACGAGAGTCAGCGATACTGTAGCTCATAGCTGGTGGAAATTTGAAATCAGAGTTGCATTTGAAGAGGTTGCTGCTGGCAGTAGTTGCATTGGGTGCGAGATTTAACGAGAAAGAGACACGTGTTGGTCAACCTTTTGGATGTTGACTGCTGGTATATTAGCGCAATTCAGCAGCTGCTTCGGTGAGGAGCGACCAGCCGTTGGTTTGAAGAACCAGTCGCTGATGAGGAGGCTACGTCGTTTTTTTAAGTTGAAACGCTGCGTTTTGAACCAGGCGTTGGTTGGATCAGCTGTTGACAGCAGTGCTGACGTGTCTTATGCGACGTCGTTTTGTTTAGTTACGCTTGCGTCTGGATTGTTTAGCGTGACCAGTTGTTGGTTGTTTTGATAGGAATCTGTCACCAGCTGCGGGAGCGCTGCGACGTCGTTCGAATTAGTTGATGCGGCGTCGTTTTGGTGCGCGAAGAGAAATGCAACGTCTGGTTGCTGCTGCTAGTTTTGTTGAAGGAAACATGAGTACCAGTAGTAAGATATCTACTGTTCCCGTCGTTTGATTATTTTAGAACAGCAGCTGTTGGAATTGAGAGATATATCGATAAGTGTTGATCGACACTTAGAATTATTCTGAACCCGATATTTTTTATCTCCATTTCCAAACCCTCGTTTTAGCTACTGTTCACCCGAATGTTTCTTCCTTAGATTCCTGTCGATTCCAGCCTTTGTTTTCGACGGTTTAGGTGGCGCTGGACTCCCTGAGACTTGCTCTTTCGTTTGTTACCCAGTCGAGGTTGTAGACGACCTTGGAGAAGATCACGAAGTTGCTGGTTTCTTCGTACAGTGGAATTTGGTAGTTCTTCCGCTGGTTTCAGCTTCTGGGTAAGGAATTCCTACTGTTCTAAGCTTAGTATTGGCTGTTAGTACTTTGTTTTGAGGTAGAACCGGATTCGAGTTCTTGGACGTAGGAATTTATGGGTTTAAGTTCCGATCTGAGTTAGATATGAACTAAGTATGAATTTCCTTAACAGATTTGAGATTCAGGATAGCTTCTGCCGTGGTTGAGAGAGCCAGGTGAAAGCTGATTGGCGCTGACTGGTATTGCCGTGCCTTGTTATATCTGTTGAGGTAGAATTCAGCCGTTGAAGGTACGAATTGAGCAGATTTAACAGCTTTGATCGTGGACATGGCTGTGATTGATGTTGTGAAATCTGCTGATGTGCTTCTGTGATTCTACGTGATACAGTTTGTTGAATTGATTGAGTGTACATTCTGTTTTCACGTATTGAATTGTATGCATTTTGAATTGAATATTGATTGACATACATGCATACATCTTGAGCCTGATTGACAGATTGATTGATGACCTGATTGAGAGCCACGTTGTGACTGGCCGACTGATGTGTCGTGCCTGAAAAGTCCAACGCTATCATCGGAGTGGTGACCGACTGATTTGTCATGTCTGAATACCACCGAGCTGTGATGGGCTGACGGGCTATGAAGATCAAGGACCGATGATTTCCCGGGTTGATACACCGTGCGTGGTATAGAGGCTCGACTGAGATGATTTGCCAGTTGATTCACTGTTCTAGCTATCCGATCCTTGATAGCCCTCATGCATTTGATAGCATTGATTATAGCATGTTGCATGATTAGCTGTTTTGATGGCTCTTCGTACCGAGGCTTGACCTCGTATTTGTTTCCTGCTTTTTGTGTTGTTTGGGTCTGTGTTACCCATTTGCAGGATCTTCAGGTAACCAAGCTGGACAGAGTGCAGGTTCAGCTGGTCGATCCCCGTTCTTGAGTCCCAGTTTATTTTATTATGTATTGAACCGGGGGATGCCCCGTGATTCTATGTATTTTGGGATCTATTGTAGAGTTGAGATTTGTGTTACCTGTTTTATTTGAGTTTGAGTTAACTCGTATTTTGACTATGAATACTTTGAATGTATGTTTTTGAGTTCAGGCCCAAACTATTTCGAAAAATTTTTAAGCCCTGATTTTACGCTTCCGTGATTATGTGCTTAATTGTGCTATAATCTTGAGTGATTAGCACGGGACCTGACTGTCAGGCCTCGTGCTCATATCAGAGATAAAACATACAAACACATGCGGAACCTATTAAAAAGCGGGTAAAATTTTTGCGTTTGGGCCTGACGGTTTAAAACATAAACATTAAAATACCACGATACTCAAAATAGAATCCCAGTTTACGAAAATCACAACAACAATAACAGTATAGCATAAAACAAGTATCAGACTCCAACAATCAAATACACCAACGAAGCACAGGGAATCCCCCCGGCTAACTGGACCGATACATATAAATATGCTATACGCTACTGGGATACTCTAACCACCTCCTGGGGCACCTCCAGCTGGGCTAGCTCCCGTACCAGCTGAGTATCCTGGACAACACAACAAGCAAGGAAAACAAACCAAGCCTCAGAGGGACATGGGGTCAAACTCCAGTACGGAGAGCAACTATAAACAGCAGTAAACAGCATGAATAAAATGCATATGCTATGCATGAGAAAGGAAACAACAGCTCAACGGGATCTGCAACAGAATATGTGGCCACGGTGAGTGTAGGACATGTGGGTGATACCTACTCACCCCTACTCGTCCACCCTTACCAGATGCATCAACAACACCACCTATGAACTGTGGTAGCTAGCCACTCGGTGCATAGGGGAAATGAGAGTGCGGAATTACCGCTCGCCCTCGCATCCTGGTAAGTAAACAGAACAACAACAACGAAGCAATGGCTGCAAAAGCTGAACGGAGATGCAAATGCGTGTATGCAACATGCTGGAATAACAAGCATATAAACATATGCGAAACAATAATAGCATCAGCACGTATACACCACATAACCAACAGTCATCTCACAAAACAGCAGCTAGTAATAGCCATCTCACAAATTATCCAAGCCATAACATCGCTGTATTACAAGCTCCAATCCGTACCTTCATTCCTCGCACAATTACCACAATCAAAGGTCCCGAGAAATCTGAATTCCAACCTGTCGAAACACACAGGGCAATATTCTCAAGGGACACTAATACACAGAAAGAACGCTGGGAGTTACACACACTCAACCAGCTACTGATTCCAGCAATATATACACCACATAACCAACAGTCATCTCACAAAACAGCAGCTAGCAATAGCCATCTCACAAATTATCCAAGCCATAACATCGCTGTATTACAAGCTCCAATCCGTACCTTCATTCCTCGCACAATTACCACAATCAAAGGTCCCGAGAAATCTGAATTCCAACCTATCGAAACACACAGGGCAATATTCTCAAGGGACACTAATACACAGAAAGAACGCTGGGAGTTACACACACTCAACCAGCTACTGATTCCAGCAATACCACTAACAGGAAGCTTAAACAAAGGCTAATACTAAGATCTCAACAACAATTCGAAGTTCTACCTCAACGACGCAACACACGACCGAAGGCAGCAACTTCACGATCTCGCTCTAGCCAACAACAGCCTCCAAGAATGGTATAGAAAGGAAGAGCTTCTCGAGATGAGTCCAACGCTACCTCGTACGCATCAAACAATGGCCGGAAACGACGGGAAACACCGGATAAAATCAACGGTGAATAGTACTGGGGTTCGAGAAACAGAGGTCGACAATTTGGAGAATTTCACTGAGTATGGGATCTGATATCTCAAATCGAAGACCAAGTCTTCCTTATATATAAATCCCACAACGGCTGGAATCTGATTTAAAAGTCCACCGACATAACCATCAGGCACACTAAAACCAGCAGATGCAAAGAACCAACTGCTGAATTCTCAAACAACGCAAATCAAAACGATGTCGCAGCGACTTAACGAAACGACGTCGCACCGCTTACGTCATCATATCTGCCATCAGCTGGTCTCCTAAAACCATCGGCTGGTTTCTCTCGCGTGAAATCCTTCCAAAAGCTGGTACCAGTCGCGACATCTAAAACGCAGCGTTGCAGCTAATTATAACGGCGTCGCATAGCTTACGTAATACTTTCCGTCAACAGCTGGTTATCCAGACGCAAGCTACAGGAGCGTTGACCCGCGTTGACATCTGCTCTCAGCTGGAAAACCAGTCAACACACACGCGAACAAATCCTCGCAGCTTGTACCAGTCGCAACATCCAAATGACGTCGCGCCAATCTTAGCGAAACGCTGTCGTTTTGCCCTCAATACACGAAATAAAGCAGCAACTGGATACAAACACGCTACCAGCTTTCACTTAACACAACGCATCCAGACTTCACTAAAACGACGGCGTTTGATCTCCCGCATTACAGTTACAAGCTACGACTGATTTTCGCCACCGACCAGCTGCTAGCTCACAAAACCAGCTTTTACCCAAAATCTCAAAAATACGAAAACTTCCAGAATTGTTCTAAGTGAGGAATTTGACCCGAAATTACTACTAAAACATCCAAACAGAGATCTGAATCACCATAAATCTCTAAACATATTAATTCCAACTAAATTAATCTTAAACACAATTCCAGGTCTCACATTTCTCCCCCATTTAAAAGGATTTCGTCCTCGAAATCAAATAACGATATGGAAATACAACTCAACAACAGCAAGCCAAAACAGAACTTCGCTTAACACAAGCCAAGAGTTCAAGATAACTGACCAAACATTCAACAACAACTAGGGAAGAAATATAACCAAAAGCTACAAACTACTGGAAATCTAGCTCAACAGCTACTCAAACACATGCGGCCAATCGCGCTGCATCTTCTCTTCTAGTTCCCAAGTAGCTTCTTCCCTACCATGTTTGCTCCACTGCACCATCACCAACGGAATGGTTTTATTCCTCAACTGTTTCTCTTTTCTGCCTAGGATCTGCAAGGGATATTCTTGATATCTCAACGACTGATCTAACCCTCGTCAGTTCTAAGCACATGAGACGGATCTGGCTCATACTTCCTCAA